>VZTU01014963.1:65301-78960 GCA_013400835.1 Zapornia atra | reverse complement strand
AAATTTAGCACCTACTGCTGATAGTTTGTGTAGAATTCTAAAATTAGATTATATCTAGTTTTGTGGTAATTAGATAAAGTGGCTATGAAGATTTAAAAAACCTCAGGTTTTGATTCATACAACCTGCCCTGTTGCTAAACCTCTCTATAATACTGAGCCTGAGTCCAACTATATGAACAGACAGCCAGTCTAGAAATAAATTACACATTTTCAGAACAACTTACTTTCATTTTAGCTTCAATCCACTTCATATTAGTAGCAGCTGAAACACAAGGGAGAAAACAGAAAGAATACTTTATCAACCTAAGTCACTGATAGGCAAAAAGAAGCAAGGCAAGAAACTGCTCCAATAATGTATCAATTTTTTATACAAAATTTCATTTCAGAGAGATTCATCCTTGTTACAGCTTTAGGGTTCACTGCCTCAAAGTGAGTCTTTCTTCATGAAAGTTTATTTTTATTTGGAAAAGCTTACTTTTCAAACAAAGAGCTAGATAAAGCACTGCATGTGTTTGGACCATTTTCTAGATCAGCTGATGCTGAATTAGACTCTGCAGGACTGTAAGAAGCAGTTTGAGGAATCACACTGCCTTTGCAAACATTTTTCTCCTGGAATAATGGTAAGAATACATCAGGCCTGGAAAGGACAAAGTATCAACATTACCCACTGATGTAAGAGTATGTGAAAACATCGTTCCAGACTCTGAAAACTAAATTTTGTAATATAATTTTAATAAGATTTAAACCCTGTGCTGGCTAAAGTCTGTTCTCCAGCTGTTGGACAGGAAGTGAAACAGCATGCAAAGGCAAATGATCAAGCATCCCTGCAGACAGGAGAGTTTGGTTGATTTGGCAATTCACTACTTATTGTCTGGATTGAGATTATTTGTAAAGATAGCTCTCAGTGTTTGAATGTTGACCATGCAATTGTGTTACTTCAAGCCCTTGTTTGTTTGTAAAAGGAACAGTTGGTGAAGTGATGTTGAGTTTTATACTGGGATTAGACCTGTTCATGTGAGCACTCTCTGGTGTGTTTTCATGTAAGAATTACTGTTTTCCTAAAACACCTCTAATAGCTGTATGAAGACTCCTGCTGAATGTCTTACAGCTAAGAATTCACGTATTGTTTTAGATCTTGTGATTCACACTAAAAGGCAATATAAAAACCTCCCACCTGGAGCCTCTACTCTGAGTGGCAATCTACAATGAAGCCTGTGTTGCAATGAAGTCTTAGGTATCGAGTATAAAACTTACACCAAATTACAATATCATAATCCTCATATGCAGATGTCAGGAATTCATGGAGGTATGGCCTCATCAGTTCTACTCCAGTTTCAGCACATGACCTGTGGTCTAAAAAGAATACAAGAGAGAAGCAATTCATTATGAACCTTAAGTTATTAAAGGCCAGTCTGACTTTCCAATCTGACATGAAGATTTTCATGAGGGTCACTTTAAAACAATGAATAAATTCATAGCAAGCTACCATTCACTTTCATTCTAAAGGTGGAGAGAAGCAGCAGAACGGATATGTATCTGTTGATCCTTACAGGTATTTGAGGGGTTAGTTAATAATGAAATGGGAGATCTATGGGTCTGAGTATCTTTGAAGAGTCAGGCCAAATAGTTCATCTGTTTAACAGCCCAGGTATGATACAGATTCCTTCGAACCTAGTCCAGTTAATTTTGTGAACATGTATCAAGCTTATTTCTGACATGCAAGTGTTGCTTGTTCCAATTAAAAAACTGCTGTTGAATTCTGCTCCAGAAGACCTCTCTATAAAAAATTTAAACTCAGTAACAGGTTGAATTCTGATCTCTGATATTAAACAAATCCGATCAAAAAGAAAAGCTAAGGAAAAGAAATAAGGCAAGCTATTATTTACTGCTTATAGTCAAGCTGCCATGACACACCTACATCCCAGAAAATTAAGTCACAAGGAAAACTGTAGCTTCCAAGAAAACCAGTCTGACAGAAATTTCAAGTAAAACGTGTTTTTGTGCATGTTTAGTAATCTGNACTCAATCAGGTACAGAAATCATTATTTCACAAGAATATCTTGCTCTGTCACCATGATGTCCAAGATACAGGTTGGTTAAGAGAAAGATTGTTTGACTAAAGTACTATTGCTGCACTAAAATCAACAATATGCAACACCTACAAAGCCCAATGCTTTTTAAAACGTGAGCGGAAGTCCCCACAATATTACCAAGCAGAAGGTATACAGTACAACACATACCAAAGTTACTGAAGTAGATTTGTAAACTGGCAAATAAACTGACCTTTGAAACAAACAAAACCCACAAGTTGCATAAAATCTCACCAAATAGTGTATAATCAACATCTAGCACCAGCAGCTTTTTTCCTTCTCTAGGAGGATTCAGAATTTCCACTTTGTATTCTTTAACTCTGCGGGAAATTTTTAGTAGATTTTCTTCCCTAATGTAACAGTGCAAAAAGTTACAGTTAATTAAAATGCATACTATACATTCAATAACAGGACTCTCTTTTTAATAACTAAAACTCCTAACCTATTTTCTACTTCCACAACTTCCTCTTCAATATCAAAGTCATTGACAACATCATCGTTATCAGGAGGTGGCCCAAGGACATCTTCCTAAAGGAATAATAACAAAAGATAACTGGGATCACTAGAGGAAAACAGTAACAGCCATCTACTTTCTATTCCTGCATATTACAGGGAAAATAATACCATTTAACTGAACTGATTTCACTTTTGGAAAGAATCAGGAAAATATACTGATGATTGCTCAGATTTGAGAAGTCAGTGAATATCATAATAGGTTTGTACTTCAAAGCCAGAAAAGCACAGGAGTTTAATGAATAGGCTGCTATCACAGTGCTGCAGAAAAGCTTCCTTCACATAGAAAAATAAGCAGCAACAGAAATCTACTGTGCTACCATTTTTTCAAATGATTACTGGAATATTCAAAGTTTAAAATCATAATTAAGAGAGGCATAAGCATTTTTTTCCTGCTTAAGCTAATAATTAAAATATTTACCAAACTCTCTTCACGAGTGCCCATCATCATGATTTTAGTGTTTGGTTTTAACTTGAGAGCTCCAAGCTTAACATCATCATCTGCAGGTTTGCCTGTAATGCAAGCAGATATTTTTTTTTTACTGGTATAGAGAAATTTTAGGAAAATGTCAACACATTTCACACACAATTCAAAAAAGCTACCCATCAAACACCAGAACACCCCAAGCTGTATTTTCATCCTGCTCCACATGCAGAGACATTGCTTGTCTGGTCAGTGGCAATTAAACTATTTCATATACATCTGTTACCCTTTCATGTCAGCCATTCAAAACTGACCAGGTAGAGGTATTGGTAACAAGCAATATCTGGTGATGTACAAAATTTCTCTGTGTTCATTCAAAAGCTACATCTGGGAGGCAAATGCCCTGTTAGTCCACACATTCTGGTCAGGTTCAGAGGATGTTTGCCCTTGAACATCTCAGGCATGTCCACAACAAAGAGTAAATATGAATAGTTACCCTTCATTTTCAGTCCAAGCAGCTTTTGACGCTCTGGTAAGACTCCAGTAAGGCCTTTAAGAGACTGCTTCAGATCCAACACTGTGTCTTCTTCTGACAGAGAGGTTATCGTATACTCCTGACCACCCCATTTTATGATGAGAGAGAGAGACATCCTTGAAGCATATGTTCAGTGTTCTTTTCTGAAAAATCTGCTGCAGGAGGAAAATACAACGATCATGTAAGGAAGAAATAGGAGAAATGCTCTTTTCAGAAGACAAACCATACAGCCTGTTTAAAGTTTCTGATTTTTCTTTATAATATAGCACATCAAAGAGCTGTTTGTATTGCATGAGCAGATGACAAGCATGTTGATAAAAACATTGAAACTAAAGGAGAAAGAACAGCGCTAAAACTGGGGCTCTGAGTTCCACTTCAATGTATCCAGCAATGTCACATTCACCGTTCACTCCAGCATATGCTCATTTGCTGCACGCCCTGTGCAGGTACAGCCTGTTCACTGCACAACCAGCACCCAGGCAGAGTACTGCAGTATCATAAAAGTCATTTCAAAGCTCAGAATGTCCTCTGCAATAATTATGCAACCAAAGCAGCCAGGGATGGCTTTACAG
Source organism: Zapornia atra (assembly GCA_013400835.1). Taxonomy (NCBI): domain Eukaryota; kingdom Metazoa; phylum Chordata; class Aves; order Gruiformes; family Rallidae; genus Zapornia; species Zapornia atra. Next base: position 74,826 of record VZTU01014963.1, on the reverse strand, counting down.
ATGTAACAACAAAACAGCAAATATGAAGTACCTAAAATATATAAACCCATAACACCAGTTCTGAACCCAACAGTTCACTTTTAGCATTGGATTTCTCTGTTCACTTTCACCTGCAGTAATACACACCCCAGGTCACGGCTCACTGTAGCAATATCAAAGTAGGAGTTTGAAAACAAAGCCAAAATACACACCTACACAACACAATTACACTGTATCAACTGCACTTTCATTACAGTGCTGACAAAACAACCATAATTATACTGTCTTTAATTTACACAGCATCACTTATACAAATTGTATTTAACAGTTTAGTCTTACATTAAATACAGCAGAAAAACACGATTTTTAGCTTTATGCAGAAGGAAGAAAGTGTTTTTTTCTTTTAGAGATTGGAAACAGAGAATCAAGGAGATAGAAAGGTATGAAAGGGCTGTTACAGACTGTCAGAAGATGCAGAGAAGGCCTCCGCACCTCACCAGTGGTGAGACTGCCCTTGGAAGACTGTTATTTAAAAAGAAGAGAGCTAGCAGACCTGGGAAAAAAACCAAAGGCTATCCACCTTCAAGAAAGGCATTACACCGAGAAATATAGATCTGGCAATTCTGAAAACTCTAGGAATCCAAAAATCTGATTCCTCTTCCTCCCTAGCATCATGTTCTCCAAGGTTACCTGCTCTCAGACAAAACAGTTCTTATTTATACAGCATAATCTATTAGGAATGAAAATATCCACCAAGCTCAGACCAGATGAGATATTGAGGGCTAGATACAACCTATTTGCTGAGGACACTATAAGCCACACCTCCAAACTATTCCCTCTAAGAATCCTGAAAACAAATTGAAGAAAACTCTCATCACAGAAAAAAAATACTTTGTTCCCTTCTGTTTTTCCAAATATCCCCACATCAGATAGGGATTCAGTATTATCCTCTGAAAAGGGGGTCTTAGAAACACTAAGAAATTCAACTGGCATTAGGGCTGCATAGCATGAAGCAGTGCTGATACACAGGGTCATTATCATCAATGATCCCTGTCCATAATCCCTAAGCTAAATTTACAGAAAGAAGAGTTTATTGTCTGTTTTCTCACCTGTACCATTCACAAATCACTCTGCAAGAAAATTCATAAGGCAAGAACTCTTAAGGAGCTTCTCAAGTCTCTGTCCAGCACTAAATTGGCGAGATCATCCCTCCAATGTTGAGCACTCAACCAGCTGCCTGTCCTTACTGAATTACAGTCCTTTCAAGATGAACTTTATAAGAAATGCCAAGCAGAAACCAGGTGCCTTTATTCAATGCCAGAACACTACGGGAACTGAGTGTGGACACCAGAATCAGTGATTCCAAGAAAAGAGATTTGGAGGTGAGAAAGTCACAAGGGTTTTCAAAGTTTCTACCATCAGGGTTGGACACCACTGAAACTGAACCTGCCTGAAACGGAGTTTGCTTTGGTTAATTATATTTTTTGAGCCTTTACAAGCCCCTTGGACTACCAGGAGCCTACGGGCTGGAGGGCCGTTGAGTCAGGGAAAGTGTTAAAGTTGTGTTGTTTAGTTGAATAGTTGCATTGCAGCACTTTTCGTGGAAGAGGTGGAAGAAAGACATCCAGGTATTTTAAGTTTCGCTAAGCGACATTAAAATATCATCCACGTAAAACCCCCGCACACGGACAGGACAGGACAGGACAGCGCAGCGCTGCGCGGGCGGGACCGCAGCACTTCCCGCAACACCCCGCAACAGGTGGAGGCACAGGGCTGCAGGCCAGAGGCTGTCAGCCGCCGCCGCGAACACGTCTCTGGACAGCAGCCGCGGGATCAAACCCGAGGTTCGGTGTTTGTCACCGACTCCCACCGGGGCTGTCCCAGCCGCGACACGGGGCGAGCGCCTCCACGGCGCCCGGGCACAAGGCGAGGCGGGCGGGGGGAACCCGCACGCTGCTGCCAGCACCGGGGGCCCCGGGAGCCGCTCCTGCCTCGCAGACGTTACGGCGACACAGACCAGGCCGAGATGAACGCCCGCCCTCGGGGCCCTCCCACCACCGGCCCTGCCTCACCCCGGCCCGGTAAAGCCTGGCCTCCGCTGCACACGGACGGGCTCGGGCCCAGACCCACTGGGCTGCCCCGGCGATCGGGGACGCGGCGGCGCTGCCCGCAGCCCACCGGGTCACGGTGCCGCCGCCGATCCACCTCCCCGCCCCTCGGCAGCGCGATGCGGCCCCTCACCCTAGCAACGGAACCGGCGCCGTCCCGGGATCCGCCGCACCGGAAGCGGAACTGGCTCGCACCGGAAGAGGGGGGGGCAGCGCTCGGCGGCGCCCGCAGCAGCCCGGATGTGCGCGAGTTTCCCGCTCGGCGGGCGGCGTCGTCTCTGTGGCGATGCGGGGCGGCCGGGGGCGCTCCGGGCTCCCTGCACGGAGAGGGGATCCTGCCGCTCTTGTACCGGCCGGGCTGTGAGGCGAGGGAGAGGTTTCGGTTCCTTTAAAAGCAGCCGTCCTCGCGTGCCCGCCTGAGGAGAGCTCGGGGCTGCGCCTGTCGCTGCCCTCGGGGCACTGCGGGTTCGTGAGGTAAAATCCACGGGCCAAAGGCCCTGCCCGCGCCCTGCGAGCTTCTCGCCGCCGGCTGCGGGGCCGAACGGCCCTGGAGCCCGGCAGAGCTCCCAGCCTGGGCCCCAGGGAGGCTGGCAGGGCAGTTCCTATGTGCAGCTTTTGCTCCAGCCTCTTCGATACCAACCGTGAGGGGAGATTGCTCTGTGCCCTGGGCCCCTGACTGGAAACTATTGGCTTCTCAGCTGACTCTTTACAGGCATATTATTTTTTTGTGCCTGTGCAATCAAGGGCCACTTCCACTGTTTGGATTCTTGGGCATTGGCTTCAGCTGCAGTACGTTTGTGCAGGGACAAGAGATTTAGAAGAAAACGATGTATTTTGCACAAAGATGGCTTTTTGCACTTGGGTATTAGGCTTTGCAGAAATAGTTTAAAGGAAAGAGTTTGTGCAGTAAAGACTATGCGTCTATGTATGTGATTGAGTGGAGATGATACAGACTGTGGTTCCCCTTGGCATCAGTAGAGATGGTGTTAAATTTGAGGGAGGAACTGAAAGTTTCAGTCTTCCCTCATCTTAGGTCTTGCCCTGTAGAGAGATAATTGTTCTCTCTTTTTTATTTGGTGATGAGTAGGGAAGGGAACAACAGAGCAGAAGTGCTGTGTAAGTAAAAATTATGTAGGATCCTGATTTCTTTTTTGAGTGGATATGAATTTAATGTATTTCCTGCCTGGATATGGATTTTAAGATCCGTTCTACATTCAGGTTTTAGCATAAAAGCACTTTGGTTGCCAGAAGAGTGGTACAGATTAGAGATTCCTGTAGTGACTGTTCATGTCAGGTTTAGCTTCTGACTGCACATAGATCCCTGTAAAACCAGTCGTTATGTACGTGTCTCTGTCACAGAGGATTTTCTTTTAGCGACGCGCGGTCGTCCTCCACACGGAGGCAGCACGTTACAGCAGTGCTGGGAAGCTTCCAAAGCAGCAGCTATTAATTAAAGTCACACCCTTTCATAAAACTATGCACCCTCCAGGCCTGTTTAAATATTGAGGCTATGAAAATGATATGTAGTGGGATCACCTCCCTATTTGTAATCTTTTGAATATATTTTTTTATTATTTTCTGGTTGGCTTTTGAAAAGCTCTTTTGAAGAGGAGGCAGTAGGGTTTGGTTGGGTTTTTTTTTTTCCTGTTTGAGGAGGAATATGAAAATTTATTTTGTAAGTATTGATGCATGTTTCAGTTTTGGTATGATACTGGTGTTTCAGTATCCTGAGTTATGAGTAAGACATCCTTGCACTAGGTGCTGTTGAAAAATATTCTGATGACATCCATGTGCCATAGACAAATATATCCTAGTTAGCTGTGAAAACGCATGGTGGTGCTCAATCCTAACATTAATAAGCACAAAGTGGTAATTTGACTAACACCATATAGCCCTGGCTGATGACAGGTTGGCTATGAGCCCGCAGTGTGCACTGGTGGCTAAGAGAGCCAATGGGATCCTGGGATGCATCAGGAAGAGTGTGTCCAGCAGGTCAAAGGAGGTGATCCTCCCCCTCTACTCTGCCTTGGTCAGGCCCCACCTGGCATATTGTGTCCAGTTCTGGGCTCCCTGGGATAAAAAAGACAGGGATCCCCTGGAGAGAGTCCAGAGGAGGGCTATGAAGATGATTAAGGGCCTGGGGCATCTCCCCTATGAGGAAAGGCTGAGTGAGCTGGGGCTGTTTAGTCTGGAGCAAAGACTTAGGGGGGACCTAATTAGTGTTTATAAATATCTTAGGCATGGGATGAAGGGGGAATTGGCCAGCCCCTTTTCAGTGTCTGTGGGGACAGGACAAGGGGCAATGGCTGTAAACTGGAGCACAGGAAGTTCCGCACCAACATGCGGAAGAACTTTTACACAGTGAGGGTGAGGGAGCCCTGGGACAGGCTGCCCAGGGGGTGTGGAGTCTCCTCTGGAGATACTCAAGACCCGTCTGGACGCCTATCTATGTAATATGAGCTGGGGAGCTGCTTTGGCAGGGGGGCTGGACCCGATGATCTCTCGAGGTCCCTTCCAACCCCCACGATTCTGTAATCCTGTGATTACAGTGCAGAGCCCAAACAGCACAATCTTTGTGCTGAGGAGTTAGTTCTGTGGTGGTACTCTCTGCGCTTACACGGTGGTAAACTCCGGCAGAGTAAGGAGGAAGGAAGAGCAGTGGGGAAGTTTTAAAGCAAACGTATGTTCCCTTTCACCTTGATGTGCCCCATGTCATGGGACGATGCTCCAGCCTGAAATAAGAAAAAATGACTGCACATCAGATTGCTGCCTGCTGGCTCCCTTCCAGTACCTCATGTTCACAGCAGGCATTTTTGAGCATTTTGAGGAAGGACTCCTGCACGTAACTGCTGAAGCCTAAATTGCTGCTTGTGCTGCATATGAGAGAGAGCTAAGTTCCCAGTAGCAGGTCTGGGGACTGATGGTTAAGAATCCTTTAAAACCATTATTTAAAACAGTGTGGAAAGCTCAGAAGATTGCTTTGAGAATTGAGATGAAGTTTCGATTATGAATGTCAGGAGTTAGAAAGCAAATGTGACGCCAGTGCAGGGCTGAGAGACGCTGAATATTTGTTCTGTTCAGCAACATTAGTGGTGGAGAGTCAGTGCAGATGTTGATGTGATGCAGACTATGAATGGGCCAACATCCCAGATTTCAAGGCTTTGCAACTTTTTTTTTTCCTTCCCAAATGCTTTTTGGTTCAGAAAACTCATTTGAGTATGTGCCTATCTCTACCCCACTTCTAAATTGAACCCATTTTAGGAAAAATATCTAGAATAGAGCCCATATTCTCTACTGGGAATAGAAGGAATGGTTAAAATACAGCTCAGTCCCAGTGTATTTTATTCTTTATGATTTTTGGTTTACTCTATTAACTCTTTTTATTGTTTCCTACAATGCCTTCTCCTTTATTACTTTTCCCCAGTCCCTTTTCTTTGTCTTAGAATTACTTCTAAGCAGGTGATAAAAGCAACAATGTCTGAGAATGCCGAACTCTTCAAGTGTTTCCCATCCAAGTGATTCCAGCCGGGTGCAGATGTGTGTGCAAGCTTTCTGTGCTGGTGTGACTACTTCAGTGTAATACAGCAGACAGCATGGGTTACTGGACACTGCAGTCACTGTGCCCTAGAAATGCTGCGTTTGAATGCAAGCTCTGATTCTGAGTTGCTGTGAGACTGGGCAAAACCCCGAGAGCTGCATTTCCAGTGTTCAGTAATCTGATGTGCTTTAGTAGCTGGCAGCTCATCTGGAGAGGTGGAAATGTCTCAAGTTGGAAATGAAACACATTTTCAAGTTATCACTAATAACAGTAAGCCTCTGTCTCGGCTTCCTTATCAGTAAAGGGAAGGTTAGAATGGTATTTATACAGTTTCCTTAGAGGAGTTTTTTTCAGGATTATTTAATTAGTGTTGGCACTGCAAGATGCTATAAATACTAGAGGCTTGTACCAGTACACCGTATGATTCTCCACTTTCTGAATGCAACTGTTATTCTTCTGCCACTATTCAGCCCAATCATTTTTATTTTATTTACTTCGATTCTTTGTATTCTAGATTATGGCCCACTGGCAAAGGATCTTGGGAGAGAACTGTGATTCTTTTGTTTGCCAAACAAAACCTGATTCATCAGTTTCCTTACATCACCACCCAGCTCTCTAGCTTCTCAACACAGAGATTGGTATGGCTTTCCTTTGGGTAAGTTGTAAATCACAGCAGCTGTTTGTTTGTTTGGAGTCAGCGCTCTCCAGTGTTATGAAAGTGGTAAAAATATATGTAATCATATGAGATATGTAATTATCAGAGATACTGCTGAAGTGATTTCCTGAAGAGAGTGAAAATAAATGTGAAATTGAGAAGCTCAAACTAGCTGAATTGCTAGAAAGACCTCTGAAAAGCAGTGAGAATGAGAGGAAAAGTGAGGGTCGATGAGAAGCTAAGTGATGGGGAGAAATTTAGGAAATAGCATCATAGAAGAGCAGAGCAGTTCCTGGGATGGGGCCACAGCGTGAGAGTAGGTAAATCAGAGAAAGATGCACTGGCTCTGTTGCTGTTGTGGGACCCAGCAATGCTCCTGACTCCTGTGACTGGGTACGTGTTTCTGCAGGAGTTAAAGCTCATGTTCCTTCATTTAGTGACTGGAATAAGATTGCAAGAAGAGAACAAAGGCTTTAGGGGCTCGCTGCTATCAGTATTACAGGGCATACACGAGGCACCAAATTAGGTTTTGCAGGCAATCTTAATTTTTGCATTATTTAACTTTTGTCTGACATTATGACCTACTTCTTAAGACATTCCTTTGCTTTTACTTATGTATGTATGAATATTTCTTGAAACAACTGCTTGTAAAAAGCTTCAAGTAAAATTGCCCATGTTTATTGTCCACCTTGGTGTCCTTCTGTGTCAACGTATTGTGCTGCTCTTGAGAATTCTTATGAGGGATTGCTTTGTAAGCAGCTTGGGGTGCTGGCATTTGTCCATCTGCATGGACAAATCAAGCTTCCACATTATCAGAACTCTGAGAAGGTCTTTTGAAAGTTTTAATGAGATGTCACCATAGCGGTCCCCTTCAGTCCTCTGTTGCTGAACACTGAAAGTTTGGAATCCAAATGCCTCTGTTAATGATGAGATAATCACTGAATTCAGAATTCTTAGCCACCCAGTGTCAAATGCGGGACAGGCTTTTAAAATTCCAGAGGAATGAAGCAGAAAGTTGAGGCACTTTTAGAGACGTGCCTGAGAAGGCAGTGGTAACACCACATAGCTGATCTGCCCATTAAAAACTCAGCTTTTGTGAAGAAACCCACTTTCAGAATTAAATGCTGGGAGATGATATAAGGAAAGAAATGTGGGGTTCAGTTCCTCTTGATTGCTTGCAAACTGAGACGAGAACTTTGCTGCTTTGCTGCAATCTCCTCTAAGTACCTGTTGCTGCCTAGAGTTGTGTTTATTTGTCTGCCTCCACTTGCTGTGGTTTTTCTCAGAAGCAGCACTGAAGACAGGGTGTAAGTCTTGCAGATCCTGCACCATCGCCCCTGACTTCAGTCAGTGTTGAACCAAGCCCACAAAGAACAGAAAAGAAGTGACTCATGATTTTTTTCCATGTAGGGCATGAGAAGACAAGCAGGCCCTAGAAATGAAGCTGGAATTCTTATGCCTTATATGACAGCTGTTTCAGACTCCTTGTGATAAGAAGTGGGGTACTGGCAAGCATTAGTGAGCAGTGACGCCGCAGTGAGTAGGCTGAGCTGGGTGGAGAGGCCAGAGGCAGGTGAAGCCAGCGTCCCACATTTTCTGTGGGAGTCCAGGGTTTGGAGCAGTGAGTTGACCCCAGATAAAACAAAAGGATTAGGTGATAGTGGGGCAATATAAAAAGGGGCATGAACCAAGAGTTCCAAGTGCTTGTCATGCAGGGACCTGTGAAGCCATGGAGGAACTTAGGAGAGAACTCTCAATGTGGCTGAGAGAAGAAGCTATGTGCAGAGAGTCTCCGTAAACCTGAGCAATAAGCCCCGTGCTGCTGAGCAGTAGTTGCAGGTATACATGCCTGTCCGTAGCTTGTCTGGATGTGCAGATTTGTTATCTTTAGAAATAACTAGTAACATAGTTCAGGAATCCTCATGTGAACTGATAGCTTTAGACTAAAAGCTTTACAATTAATGGTATTTTAAAAAGATGAAACTTTTTAAAATCTGAAGCTTGTGAAAATATGTATGATAGGCTGAGCTCCTCTAAGGCTGCCTGAGCAAAGGCTCCTGCCTGAGAGAGCTCTGTCAGCTCTGCTGTTTGGCCTCTTTCCTGCTGTGCTCTGGGTGGACTGGGGGTTGGGGTTTGGGAGGTGACAGATCCAGCTGTTCAAGCTAGCTTTCTCTTCTAGTGTTTTGAAAACCTGTGGGTACTCAGACAGGTAATTTTGCAAAGCAGAATGTGGACAGACACTCAAACCTTTTATTTTAATACCTGTACTTCACAGAGTTGGAGACATTGTGTTGAGGCTAAGCACTGCTAATAACCCATGTCTGTGAACGATCCAGTCCCCATTAGAGATGGAAGGAAAAAAGCAATTATTATGTTGGCTAGCCCAACCCTTGTCAACTACAGGATTTTCCAGTTCAGTGTTTTCCCTCATTCCTCAGTGTGGCAAAGTTGTTTTTTCATGTCCCAGACAATGTGGCTTTGGAATTTTTTCAAACAATAAGGTTAAAAAAAAATGATTCTTGCTTCTCTTGAGTCATAATTTTTTCCCGTAGCACTTAAGAATGCATGCTGGGGCCCGGCCACGCAGCTTCATGCAGCCTTTATGGAGTGAGCAAATACAGCAAGACTTCCCATGCAGGGCTGGGAGTGCAGACTGCGAAGCCTGAGCCGCCTGTGCAGGGGGCTGTGTGGTGAAGGACTGTCCCGAGTGCAGGTCTCCAGCTGAAAAAATGACAGTGCAGAAGTACATAAAGTCTGGTGATTTTCTGATAGATCTCACAACAAGGGTGACTATAGATTCTGCACTACGGCACTGGAAAAAAAAACAGAGTCGAGTTTAGTATTTTAAATTAATACAGCATTTCGTGTGCCACAAGGCCAGTACAGAGCGAGAGGGGCCTTTTAAACCTCCGCCCAGCCACTTCTTCGGGTTCTGCTGGGAGACGGGGAGTCACCTGCCGGGCTAGGCGCTGCCCTGACGAGTCCTCCGCATCCCGAGAAGACCCAAACCCCAAACTATGTCCCTGGACTCCCGTCGAGATGCAGCCTCGAACCCCGGTTTCCTCCGGGCGGAGCAGGGAAGGGTAACGGCGTGGCGAGAGCTGTCCCGGCGTTCCGGGGAGAGCACCTGCGCGCAGCCTCCCCGCCCAACTTCGTTCGCCCCCAAACTGCGCTTTCCGCCTTCCCGGCCTGGGACACGCCTACGGAGGGGGCAGACCCGCTGGCCGCTGCCCACCGCCCACCCC
>VZTU01014963.1:52515-64011 GCA_013400835.1 Zapornia atra | reverse complement strand
GGTTGCGCCGCGCGGGCGGGGGGACGGACACACACACGGGACGGCCTGCTGCCTAAATAACGTGATTGGGACAATAAAGTGAAAAAAAGGTGGGTTTTTTGTTTGATACACCCAAGTATCCATAAACGGGGGAGAGTGATAGATGTTATAGGCCAAAAAAACCCCGTGCCTTTCATTTACCAGTGGGAAAAAAGCTTTCTGTAACGTGACACATAAATATTAGCCATTTGTGATCTCATTAAAAATGTCTTTTTTTAATCTGTAGGTGTTGCTGTATTTGTTTCTTCGGTAATTTTTAGTACGAGAGTTTCTGTTCACTTGTTTTGTGGACTTGGGACATGGATACTTGTAGCTATCTTTGTATAAGGTTGTGGGTTTTTATGTGTGTGTGTGCATAATGCATCCCCAAGATTAGACCTGAGAGGAGGAAATAATTTTTATTTACTCTTTGATAACTTCTGTTTCTAGGTTAGTGAAGATAATTTTTTTTTCTGTATGTAAATTTTAAGGTGAGAGCTGTTAAGGTATCGCACCGTGAAACATTAAGTTTATTCTCAGCCTTGGCTTATTTTTTATGAGTTATCATAAATAACAAGCCACCTGGGCATGAGAAACTGCATCTATTTAGTTTCTGGCTAGTTTTAATGACTACGGGAGTCAGTTGCTGTGTCATGAAAGGATTTAATTTTTTTAATTCCTACATTCAGTAGCATTAGGAAATAGTTGTTTTCGTGACCACCAGTATGTGGAAGGGTCGTCAGAAATCTTGGAGAGCAACATTAAAGCTGCTGCTTGTGCAAAACACAGGATTCACTGTGTTTCTATCAGTCTAAGGAAGAACTACTTACTGCTGTTTCAGCAGCCTGCTTCTGATGGATTTGTGAGCAGAGCAACGCATCTCTGAAGAAATACCTTCCTTTGGAAATGATGGACAGATTAGCGTCTCACTCGGGTTCAGCAGGTGGAGTCCGTGGTGCAGATGCAGACAGGCACGTTGTGCCAGGACCATGTGAACAAATGGGTGTGTTGTGGAAAACTGCAGAAGCCTGCTTGGTGTTTTGTGTTGCGCTCTCCAAAACAATCTTTGAGCTGTTTGCTGAGCTTGCGTTGGTTTCCTCCTCTTCACACAGACAGATGGATAGCTTCTATTTCAGTCCCCTGGAAATCTCTGTATTTGTGAGTTGATTTGCTCCTCGAGTCCAGTTTTAGCTCCACATGCACATGGCAATGTTTGATGCGGTTATAAAGTGGACAGTTCACTGTAGCTTTGCTTTTTAAGTGCATGTTCACGTCTAGCGCTTTCAGTATGATTCAGAGTCTGTGTGCCAGTTTCCCTGCCTATTATACCATTACCTTTCATTTTAGAGAAGCCCTGCTGCTTTGTAATTAGTTGCATACTTGAAAGGAAAATTCAGAAGTGGGTACTCGATCTCGTGGAGTTTTTCTGGAAAGTTTTTGTGATTGCATGTCTTGACTTGGAGCGTGTTTTAAAAGGGATTTTTCTAAGTGTTTTTCAATTTGCTTGATCTTTCTGTTAAAAGAGTCTGGGACTGTAGGAAGGAAGCTCAGCCGCCTATTTGACAGGCCTGGAAACTGGTGCTCTTTATTTACTGGACTTAGCTGAGGCAGCAGCAGTAATGGAAACTTTATCAATATTGACCTAGAGAGATCTTAAAAGTCTCATTTTATATTTTAACTTCTAGCAGCCAGGTAACTCTGGTTATTGACAGGCTGTAGCCATCAGCTGTGTCTGTGTCTGTAAGGGCTAAAAAAGCAGCTGTGGAGGATGAACTGTATTTCATCCTGCTGCGTTAACTTGATCCTGGTAACACGTTTGCTGGTTTCTGGTGAGGTTGATGGGGTATGCCAGCTTTACTTGCGTGGCTGGTCTTCCTCTGATCCAGCTTTCTGAGGTGGGTTGTCACAGACTGCATCATCTTGGGCTGTCATTAATGCGCTGCGTGCGGGTCCTCTGGGTATTCCATCCTCTGCAGAGGCACTTTGGGATTGCTGCCCAGATTTTCTCAGAATGTGCTGATACAAATGTGGTTAGGCAGGATTGTAGGTGTAGGCTTGCAAACATGGCTGTGACGGCAAAAAAAATGCTGAATAACTAGTTAATAAACCAAACCTTGGTCTGGCAAGAAACTGTAGAGTCAAAAAGGACTTCGTGGCAGTCTGGTTTCTTGATTCAATCTGGATGTCTTTTTTTTTTTTTTTTTCCTGAAGATTTTACTTGAAGTCATTATTAGTTAAATTTTTAATGAATTGGGTTCTCATCTTTTAGGTGCCTGTCTGAACTTGGCAAAACTGTGATCTAAAAAACAAGCAGCCCCTCTTAGCGTGACTGGGTTGGAGCTGATATGCAGGCAGAGTGCTGATGCTGTAGGAATCCACAGAAAGATTTTGCTGCGTACCTGGTAGATTTGTTAACCTTTGTTAACATGTGCTAGTCCCTGAGTTCAGTTCCCTGGCCTTCACTGCTCATTATGAAAAATAAAAGACACAGGATGTTTTACAGGCTGCCTATAAATAATACACTCACTGTGTAATTGAGAGTGTACTGGAACTGCTCATAGTGTATCAATGTACTCCAGAAATAAATCTTTAAAGAAAACTTTTAACTTCACAGCTCTGTGATATGTATCCTTATTTCCTGAACTGATTTTCTTCTCCCTCATATAGAACTCGTGAAAATTAATGAAGTTGTAAATGTAGATTTTTTTTTTTCCCCCTTCTGTATGTTTAACTGTCTCTAGTTGGTTTTGTCCATTTTTAATATGCCTTTAATGGGAATGCATGTTTGCTTATGTCTCTATGGACAGGCAAGAGTTTAACATAACTTGTTTTGCAGTAAAAGTAGTTTTTTGCAAGGTATGTTACATCTTTGTTTGGAATGATTAACCTTAGCTGTGCCTCTGCTCTCAACTGAATGAGTCTTGGGTGAGCAGGAGTTTAAGAATTCACTTACTTTTAGGCAGAAATAACAGTTCTCCAGTCACACACTGCAGCAGCTCTGTAGCAATCCATACTGTTAGACCAGAGAAAAATCTCATTTATTCCTGTTAAATTATTCCACAGCAAGATCGAATAGTCTGTTCACCGACCGACTCTCTAAACCTTTAAATTGAAGGCTGAATACTCTGGTTATTACTTGAAATTACTGAACTACTCTGGTGAACTGCAAACACTGAGTATTATTGGAAATGCTGACCGGATCCTAATGACAGTGTTACTGTACACGTCTGCAATGTTTCACTGCTTTATTAGTACGCTTGGTATGCTCACTGTATCTGGCCTTCTCAGCAGAAATCTTTGAGTGCTGTCCTTGTTAGCCAATTTAAATTGTATGGGAGCAAGATATCTTTTGCTTTCCTTGCTGCTGACTGCATGGGAAAGAGCTGTTCTGATGGATCCGTGACTCACATACGGTCCCAGAGTTCTGGGTGGTGTTTTTTTTTTCTACAGCCTTACGCAGGGAAATTCTCTTCTAAGTGCATATCTGATAAACCTTTTCAACCTCTTCCTTCCCTTCACTTTGTTTTGTCCTTCCCAAACTGATAATATGAAGATCCAAGTCTCTGAAGAACAGGCTTCTGCTGTATTTCAGCTTCATTTCTTTTTGCTCCCATGAACAGGGCAGGCATATAGACAGTGGGGTTCTGGGGAGTGCCTGGATGCAGCCCAGCTGATGGGTCTTATTTTACTTTTTGAACTGTGATGCTGAACTTTTCTGTAGTTACATACATATACAATAGTTGTATATTTTCCTTTTTTTTTTCCTGTCTGTAGGAAAGCTAAAGTTTTTCCTGGTGATGTTTTTAGTTGCAGTTTTTATCACTGAAAAATAAAGGGGAAACCAGCCTACAGATCAAAGCCTGTTTGTTAACGGATGTATCCAGTGTAACTAGAGTTTCATGGATATGAGGAACGGAAGTTGAAATTGTCTCGTTTGGTTTCTGGTCACTCCTTCCAAGTATTTTAGGTTGTAGTCCTGGAGGAGAACAATCATCTTGTTCGCAGATGCTAGGCCGAGTGTTGCAGGAGCGAGTAACTGTGCACTGGCTTGTGTGTAAGCGGGCACGCATTTTGTGTGGCCTCTTGCACTGCTTGCCAGTGTGTATTTTCTGCCTGTGGTGTAATAGATTTATGTTTAAGTTGATGTATAACAGGTACACTGGTTTAAGTGGTATAATTCACAGCTTCAGTTGAAGTGATAAAATTTTACGTAATGACAAAACCTCAGTTTTAAAAAAAAAAATGTTTAAATTGTGTTATGCTCATTCTACTGTTTTCTTCAAAACTAGCCAGGAATATGCTTTTCACAAAATGAGTATGTGAGGGGAGGGAGGGATTTTTGAGTAGTACTGCGTTGTTACAAAGCAAAAATGTTTTTCATGAACATTAATCAGTTATGATGAGAAAATTTAAAAAGCAGTTCTGGCCAAATAGCACAGCTGTGTTTGCACTCGTTTAGGCTGTGAAGTCTGAAGTTCTTCCTAAGGTACTTCTTTTTCTTATCCTGATTTCGAACAGGGAGGTGTTTGAAATCATGGGGAAAAAAATTCTGAACCATAACTAGTGGCTTCCCAGTCCTGTTCTTAACTCCCATTTTTTTGGTTATGTACAACAGTGACCTATTTTTTTTCAAACATCCAGCAACTCTTGTCATCATCATTTATCCAAAGGTTTTAGAGGTTTAATGTTGTGGTGGGTTTTTTTTAATATTTGTTTGTTTGTTTTTGCACCAATCAAAATAATGCATTGTGAGAGCTCTTTACAATGTAATGAGCTTAGTGCAGTGGACTTTGTTGGTTTGCCTGCATTACGTCCGTTCTGTTAGAACTTGGCAGCATTTACAACTGAAGCTTTATTTAACACATCCGCATTTCTAGTGGAGTTAATTTTAAAGGGTTTCTTATTAGGATTGGATGCTTTTGACAGTCGGTGGCGGAATATGCTGCAGAGCTGCAGTGGCTGCTTCTCATAACCTGACAAATGGTTTTCAGCATTTGTTTTGCCTTTTTCTTAAATGGGGTTTGACATTTAGATTGTTTTCTCAGATAATAGAAATGCTGCACTTTTTAGTTCTCTTACATTCTCAAGTATGCATATATGAACTCGGGAGGAAAACTTTCAGCTTAATTTAGATGTGCTGAACCTTAGTTAACTTTCAGGACTAGGAGAAGTCACATGAATTCTTCATCCGGAGTAAATAAGGAAAGTGAAAATTCAGGTGAAAATTTCCTCTTGTCCTACGTGTCTCGTTGCTGTTGATGACTGAGAAAGGTTTGACAGTTATGAAAATGTAATTTGAAATCAGGTGCTTGTTGTTGCTTTACATGGGTATTTTTATGACAGAGTGAAAAACACTTCAGTTCCCACCCGCCCCTAAGCCCTGATCTACTTGGAAAAGTAACCTAGCAAGCAAATGGGGCAGCTTAATTTCAAAGTTTTAATTAATTTCGCACACTTGGCAAACCCAAAGATTTTTTGAAGACTCTAGGACATTGACAGTGTTTCCTATGAATTGGTTGAGCTGCATTCCTGTGGACTGCTGTGAGCATAGGTGTGTGTTTCACTGTGCAGACTGGTGAAGCTCTTCACACTCACGGTCTGTGTAGCTCCACTTCTTGTACATACACCACCGTACGTTTATACCCCATCTCTTACTCACACTCAATGTTGAATGCTAGTATTGTGTAGTAGCTGCTTGGACAATGGTTTTGGGTGTCCATTCTAAATATTTGCAGTCTTCTGGCTGACCTTTTAGTTTGTTTTGGGAAGCATTGTGAAATGCTGGGTTTGTGTGGGATGCCCGATGTAGTGAGGAGGCTCTTCCTGTGCGAGGGGAAGGATGTGCTGCTGTCTTTGGGGTTTGTAGAGCAAGAGCTTTGTAAGAGACACCTGCATTTACATAACTTGAAAAATTAGACTGTGGGCTAGACAATGACAAGTGGCAGCCCTGTAATTTGTGGTTTACTGAGCCAGTGCTCATCTTTGATCTGTCCTGACTTCTTGAGCTGAATTAATTTTATGTCCTCGTGCCTTGACAGGTGTCAGCATGGCTTTAGGTGTTCACATGAACAGTTCATGGTAGCATCTTGGCCACAACAGCACAAATAAAACTTCATGTGAGGATTGTGTGTGTGACCCCATACAAGAAGGAAGATATTTTTGTTTGTTTCTGTATGCTAGCATGGTTTGACTTCATGCTGTACTCCATCTTGGCCTGGCAGTATAAAACTTGTACAACTGCAAAAACTTAAAACTTACATAATATGAATAAAATCCCATAAGACTTTATTTTAAAACGGCAGTTCCAAGTACAGGTTTTTCCATTTCTTTGGTTGGGATGAAACTGTCCCCTTAATAACTGGGATTGGGAGCATTTTCTTAAATCTGACCTCATCAGGGCACTGATCGTGCCAGAGGTGATTGGTTTTACATGTTAGAATGGCTGCTTGTGGATAAAAACTTGCTGGTCATCCCCATCTTGGCCTTGAATTTTCAACTACACTCTTCTAATCCAGCGTGCATCATGAATGCATCCTTTGGTGAGCACTGTCCCGGGTGGGCAGGGCAGGTGGCATGTGGTTAAAGCAGTGCTTTTCATTTAGGATCAGTGCTGAAGGCAGCGCTGATGCTCTGATGGGATATGGGAACTGAGCCTGTTGTACGGTTTCTTGTGGTCAGTTGCATTAAAGTGAGTAGAATAGTTATGTCGTGGGTCCTAATCTTCCACAACCTTCAGATTCTGTAAATGTGTATGATCGAAGAGGTTAATCAATGTCATTAATTACTTTTTTAAAGGTTTTTTTTTTCCCAGTGCCTAAACTTGATGTAAATTTGCATTGAGGAAGTGAATTTAAAATGTTTTAAGAACTGTTTTAGTTGGTGGTTATGTTGTCCCAAGTCTGCGTTCTTCATTTGGTGTTGAAAAAGCCAATCCACAGGCAGAGTTAAGATGCTTTAGTCTGCAGAGTGCTGATGGGCATCAAACACCAGCCAGCCCACCAAAAAGCATCAGTGTTCCTTTTTTAATAGTAAGAAACTGTAGCCAGTTGATGTTCCTAAAGTTTCTTATAAACCTTTCACTCACCCTCATCATCCATAGTCATTTTGTTTCAAACATTTTGAGAGGTCCCCTAGTACAGGACTAGTACTGTAATCAGTATAGGCTAGCTGAGGATTTCTTGATGCTATTCCAAGGCTAGAGATACTTTATATACACTTAACAGTAGGGAAAGAAGAGTTGAGGAGTTCTGTTGTTCTAAGTCCTTAGTCCATTGAGAGGTCCTGTCCTGGTTACTAGAACAGAACATACTGTTAAGGATACTTGAGGTGGCATATACTTTATGCAGTCTTAGCTCTTACTTTACCTTAGTTATATTGTTTGAGAAGCACAGAAATAGTGTTAAGCTAGGTGGAGATGTCTCTGAATTTTGTCAGTGTTTGCTTTCTAAAGCTCACCATGTTAGTGTTTATGTAGTGCCCAGTGCATTCAGGTCTTTTGACCGGAGTCTTGGATGCTAAATTAGTGCAAATAAGAATGAAGGTATATTCATTCTGTGTCCCTTTGACAATTTTTATTATGTTGTTAACCTGCTCCTACACACACTTTACCATATCACCATGGAAAAATCACTAGTAAATTGACCTCTGTATAGAAAAAAAATAGAAGCTGCCCTGTCTGGATTTGAATTTAACTCAGTTGATTCATTCAGTCATTTGTGGCCACACAGGAAGCCCCATTCATATGGTCACAAAGCCTAATAGCTGTTTGTACAGTGAGATTGATCTGATTACTCTTCTCTGTCTTGTGCTATTTACAGTCTGCTGCCAATTCACAGAAAGGGAAGAGGATGGCTGCAAAGGAGAAGCTGGAGGCAATATTAAATGTGGCCCTAAGGGTCCCAAGCATCATGCTATTGGATGTCTTGTACAGATGGGATGTCAGCTCGTTTTTCCAGCAGATCCAAAGAAGTAGCCTGCACAACAACCCTCTCTTCCAGTACAAGTACTTGGCCCTTAACATGCATTATGTGGGTAAGTGTACATATATTCAGGAGAAAACCTTGCTGTACTAAATACTGTTTTGCTTACTACAAGAATTTTGAGGATTTTGTAGAAACATGATAATATATTGATTACAACAAATAGCACAACAATATACTGCGGTAAAGAAATCCTTTGTAGGATCTTCTACTGACCTTTGTTACTTAGTCTTGATACGTAACATGTTTGAAGCCCTGAAAGAACAGAACAGTGACTGTTAGGCCTGTGTCTGACTGAAAAAGCTGCTGTGAAATGCTGTGTAGACATTAAATGTCTAACTTACAGCATTGTCATAAAACAAGACACTAGGGAAAAGGCTGTCTAGTTTGGGCTGTGCCTTTCACTACTGTATGGATATGGCTCTTCAGTTCACAACCTTACGAACTGTACATGTTCTGTGAGTGGATTGGAGCAGGTAAACAAATCCTTGTGTTGCAGATAAATGGACAAAATTACTAACGCAGATCAGGGAACTGAGGTTTGAACCTTAGCTTGCAAGTCTGGCTCTGGAATGTTAGGTGTCTGTTTTTAGGTGATGAAAGGATTGCTGTTCCGGGACCTGCTCTCCAGGTGGGTATGTGATTCATCTAGTGTCTGCACATGGGGTTAATTAGGGATTGGATCTAGTCTGTTGAGGTTGATAGCCAGCGACGATCTGCATGAGTACTGCCTTGCTTGGAGAGAAATGGCTAGCATATAATTTTCCTACCTTGCAGTGTTTCTTCCTCATAGATAGCTTTGGAGGATAAAGATGTACTGCAGTCAGCTAAGGGAAGCACCCTTTAGTTAAGTGGTTAGAGGGCTATGGTTTTTTGAAGTAACATGTCCAGATTTTTAATCATGACTACAGAAATGTTGGCACCTGACTTGTTTTAATCTATTAAACGTCTATTTTCTGGAAATTGTTTACATGTGACTTTTTTGTTATGGCTCCACTATACTCATGCTGGGATAACAATGTACTTTTAGTGCAAAAAGCTGGTGTTACAGTCTTACGTGTGTTTCACATGTTTGTAAGAGAGTACTTGTTTGTTGCTGGTGAATGTGACACAAGACTGTGGTGGCACAGTAATTATTAGAACCAGCTTTTTCATGCCCTTGTACACACACCAGGCACCTCTTAGGAATCAGTTTATCGGGTCAGTTTCTAATCCATAACTAACAGTTGTGCAGTTGGCTATCAATATGTCAGTGGGTAATTTCCAGCTGTGACACAGCCCTTGTAGTCATTTGATAACCATGTCCTTGCTTAAGTACATTGAGATACCCCAGTAAAAGTGCTACAGGGAGGGTAGGTGGTGTTACCCAAGTGTTCCTCACCTGGATGCTATTTTAAGTACTAAGCCATCTGATTCTGACTTTGTGCTCCTAATACAAGTGGTGATTTTGTGCTGGTGCAGAGTCACTCAGCAGTTATTTTCCTTAGAGCTTTTACATTATTGAGAGTCTGTACTTTTACTGCTCCAACTGGTAGTTGCTGATCAAGAAGGGCTTATAAATCATCAAACAAGTTGCTTGTTTAAAAAACCAAATTCATAGAGTTTTAGGTGACGAAACTTTGCTAGTACTTTTCAAATAAAGTCGAATTGTTTCGATTACTTGGTGGTTGTTTTATTGGGGTTTTCTTAAGCTGTGTCAGTGTGAGGCTGGGCTAAATCAACTTCCTTGCCTACACAAGATTTTATATAGATTTAATTGCATCTCTTTACAGCGTAACCTTAGTGAAAATGACGTATCCAAAAATACGCAGATTGGATTTATATGGAAAACAAAGCACTCTTCCACCAGTTTGGGAAATTCAAGTTCTTTGAAGATATGTTGAGGGAAATTAACCACTGATGTGTAATTTAAATAAATACTTAGGATGGATATGTTTCACCGTGCTAATGTATTGCAATTAGGGAAAAAATGCACTGATGATATTTGCAATTAGGAAGCATGGTATTAGCAAATGCTCTGGCAGCTTTGCAGTATCAAACAATCACTGAATTTCTAACATAGTGTAAGATACTGTATTATACGTGTGCTCCTAGCAGCTTAGGAAATTGGGTGCATCTATCTTGGCCACATGCTTCAGGAACAATTTGATAAGAGAGGCATACAAATCAATAAACTCTACCATCCTTGGTATAGTGAACCTTTTCCTGGAACTAAGGATCCAAAGATTAAGATTTGGTCAGAACTGAGGATTACCATGAATATCTTCTCTGTTTAAATGCACTTTTTCTTCCATCCATTTGACAAAGTTTGGAAAGCCAGTTGTTTTCCATCAAGTGATGTATTACAGCATGATTCATGTTCCAGTAGCAGTACTGGGAATGTAATAAAAGCCCTTAAGATGCCATTTTTCCTTTGATACAGCTTTTCCTCCTCATATATTTTCATCAAACAGCCCTTACCAGCTTTAGTGAAGGAAAAATTCGTCCTGATAACCACTCAACCACAAGTTGAACTGCATGAATTTTAACTAAAAATGTGTAAAGCAGTGTGACAGCAGACAGGTTTTTGGTTAGAATTGCTGAATGTGAACAGATTAATTTCATATAGGAAAAAATGCAAAGTAAATGTGCTTATGAGCTTTATCAGGCGTTTGGGCAGGTGAAAAAAGGCCTTTAAATGGCCTGCAGTAGTCCTCAACAAGCACTTTAGCTCTTGTGTCTAAAGTTTGGGTTATGTTGCTTTGTTTCATGATACAGTTTTCCTTCATATACAAATTACCTTCTGGAATCATCAATTAACATGTTTATTACTTCTGAAAACTTTCCTAGGTTTGTCAAGTGTGCTTAAATCAAACTTCATTAAGCAACCTTTGGGAATGTGTCTGGCTGGAATGCTTTTCTTCAGTGAGTGTGTAAATTCATACTTGATGGTCACGCGATACCCTCAAGCTTAAAGCTTGATTCATTCTGGAAGTACTTTTGGTAGATTTTACAGGACATTTGCCAGATAATTCGTTGAAGATTTAATTTAAAATTACTGGAGATCCTTGGGATTAAAAGGAGTTGACCTCTGTACTTGTTTTGAGGGAGGGTGGTGTTTAGTTTACCATAGCTACTTGATATCTGTAAAATCAGACAGATAAAATCATGTTGCAACTCAAATTCAGGTGCATGTACTAGAGACATTCAACAAGAAATTATACTAAAAATTGTAAAAATTCTTTGATCCTTTGAAAGGAGTCATGTGGAAGGTTTGGTTCTATAATCTCTCTTTCATGCCATCTTTTTAAATACAAGGATACATGCATGCATAGATTTCTCTTTTTCTGAGTACTGAAAAATCCTGAATTGTGAGCCTTATTTGCAGGTGTGACCTGGAACAGAGTGTATCCTGAAGTGCTTCCTGGAGTGTTGAGCAGTATCTTGTCACTAAGTACTGTCATCCCAGGATTCCAAAGTACTCCCAAGTCATCCAATTTATTTATTTTTTTATTACTTT
>VZTU01014963.1:6640-52501 GCA_013400835.1 Zapornia atra | reverse complement strand
TTTTTTTATTACTTTTAACCCATCCAGGCAGTCTGGCTGAACAGTAGCATGCGATGGCTTTGTGTGCAGTGTGTTGTATTGTCAGTTTTAATTCTGACAGTTGATATGATGTTCCTTACTGGGTATAAGGATCTGGAGGGCAAAGAAATCTAGAAAGCAAACCATCTTTTTGGCCCACAGCTCATAAATCTTTAATGTGGTTTAATTAAATTTATACAAAACAATTTAATGAAGTCTTTAAGCATCCTCACCTTCAGGAAAGATCTGTGCTAGCTAAAATGGCTTTCTGTCTCAAACCTCTGTGTAGGGTTGATGAGCATCCTGCCACTGTCAGACTTTGGTGCTTTCTTCTGCACTGCAGGGTAATTCTGAGAACACAGTTGCTTTTTTTTTTTTTGTTGGTTGGTTTCATTTTTGTTCTTTTGATAAAGAAGGTAGAAGCAGTTGAAACCACTTAATTTCCTCCTTTGAAAGGGCAAAGCAATGCTGTTTCTGCTTACTGGTAAATAGTCTGAGCTAGATGGGCAGAAGAGAATCATGAGCTTAACCTGTAATCACAGCCAGAATTTAAGTCGCTGTCATAATAGAGGCACAGAATTACACTAAATATGTAGTGTTTTCTCACCTAAAAATAAGAATGGTTTCTATCTAAACTGTATTCTTTGTCATGAAAATAAAAAAAAAAAGATATTATTGAGAAAAGCTAAGGGAACTTTAAATACTTGGAATAAGTGGAAAGTGCGTCATCTTTCACAACCTTGTTTATAATCACAGTGCAATTACTACCTTAATCACATGGTCATATCACGTGGTAGGTGTGAACTATGTATGAATGCTTCCTTAAAAGGGAGGCTTGAGGGAGGGGGAACCTTCTGAACTTGAACCATCCTGTGTTTGCAGATTGATCTCTGCTTTGCTCCCCTCACTTTGCTTTAAGCTCTTGTGCTTTAATTAGAAAATCTTTTACTTGGATTGCTTTTTTTTGTGGTGTTTTTTCTACTAAGAGGAAAGATACAGTACTATGATAAAAACAGAAAAAAGTGTGGTGTGAAGCTTCAGTGTGAGAAGAAAGAACCATCCAGTTCATTCCAGAAACAAATTTCCCAAAATTGTGAGAAGAGGATGCATAACTAAATGTGTAAATGAATTTAATGCATACAAAGATGAAGTGCTGCTCAGATCCATCCTCTCTGGATTTGCTGTCCCATGTCCTCTGTCTCCCTCTTGCCAGCAGCATTTAGATAAATGGGTAGTAGAACTCTTTTTTGAGTGTTACTATTTTAACCTGTAGCCATTTTTAACCAAATTCCATTTTATGACTTAGGCTTGGTCTTTATTTCTTAAAAAAAAAATTGCTTGCTATGTCGTCATATTCTGTTCTTGGGTAAATTGGTAGACACAGAGGAGAGTAGAGAGCACTCCATGCTCAAAATATAGCATGCTTTTTTTTTTCCTTCCCAACTCTGGAGACTCCCAATTCTTATACTGCTTCCATAGTGCCATAGGGTTTTACTAAGCAGTTTTCTCAGCATATGGATACTTTCAGGTAACTTTTCTGCATAAAGCTTGTATCTCTTTTTGGCAAATGGAATAATCTTTTAGTTAAAATAACCCTGGAAAAGCCAATAGCAGCTTGATTGAAAGGAGGTGCTTAAAATTGTGAGGCTTGCTTCACTCTTGAGTACTGGTCTCATGCCAAGATAGCAATTTGTGTTCATAATTTAGAATGCATTGTGACTGTTCACATTTTTACCATGCCATTTCTGTGTTCTTTCCTAGTACTTTTCAGGTTCTCTGTGGTGGTAGTTAGTCCCAGAACTCTGGTCATTAGGTATACTGTATTATATAGGAGGAACTTCTGAATCATGTGGCAGAACTAGAATCAAAAATCCATTTGATTTGTTCAGACAGTACTGCAAATCTCTGTAAGGAACTCTGTCCTTGGATTATTTATACTTAGAGTACCCAATCTGTTACGCATTTAAAAATTTAAGGAACAGCTGTTGATACTGGTGGCAGTACCCCAGTAATGAGTAAGTTCTTCTGTTGGCATTATTTTCACTGAGATGTTGATAACAGGATTTCTGATCTCTCTCTGAGTTGTACTGTGTCATGACTGGGTAAACACCAATTTCTTAGTGTGCAAGTATGTTTAGATGTCTGCTTTCCCAGTTTAGAACTAATTTTTCAATGTATTTTCAGAAGGGCAAAATATTTACCATATTAGCTCAAAAGTACAAAACTTCTTGGAGTGAGTAACATTTGTTTGGGCAGCTCTGGCTGAGTGGGAGGGTGAGGAAGAGGTGTGCCTTGGCATTGCCATGCGAAAACATCACTCCCCAAAAATGCAATAAATACACCTTAAAGCCCACTATGCTTACACTGCCTCAAACAGGTATTCCATTAGCAGTGGTGAGACAGGCTGGGTGAAAGCTGCCCTTTGTGGTGCTAGTACTGCTGCCTCGGTGGCTGCCTGAGACTGGTTGGGATGGGGCATTAAGTGCCCTCCCAATGGCTTGGCTTCTTCACTTGTTGAGTGAATTTTGTGGGAGCTGTGTTGGAGACAGAACTGTTGGCAGCCATTGTGTGGTGGCACAGAGGATCAGCACAGCATTGCCTTTCGTAGCAGAGCAGATGAAGTCTTGCTCTAAGCAAGCATAGCTGTCCCAGTCAATTCAAAAGACCCCGTTTGGCTGAGTTATCCTTCAAAGGGTGCTTAATATGAATTGTGGAAGTACAGGAGTATTTTGTCTTTCCTGTTAGCAACATAAGTGGCTGTTAGGATTCCTTCTGGGCTTGAGCTAGCCTTCAGTAAATGGGCCACAGAATCCTTCTGGTAACTTCTGCATCGTGCCTTGAAGTACTGTAAGCTCCAAAGTATATTTCTTAAAAGTCATTCATTCTTTAAACATAGACAGTATATTAAATCTCTATGTAAATTGTTGCATAAAGAGTCCAGGGGCTAGTTATCCTGAGAATTAGACACACTGAAAATAAAGGTGTCAATTGTTACAATATTTCTGCCATATCAAGTACAGTTTTCAGAAGTCTGCCCTGTGTGTTTTGATACTTTCAGGTTGTGGCCATAGTCTTCTGAGCAAACTGAAGTGAGAACAGTCCAGGCTGAAATTAAATGGCTAACTCAGTAGTGCCTCGATCCTGCATGGAGTCAGACACACATGTCTGCATGGTATTCTGTGGCTCACCAATTGCTGCTTCACAGCAAGTTGCTCTGCAAGTCATTGCAAGATGAGCCCTTTACCCTTAGAGGAAATGTGGGAGTGGGAAGTCAGGGACCCCCAAATAATTTCCTGGTAGAATCCAAGCAATGGTGCTGTTACTTTCTGGCACTGGAAGATTTGAGTTCTTCACTTTGTAGTATCCAACATAAACAGGTGGTTTTCTTCTGGGAGCAGTGGTTCCTTGACAGAACCTCTGCAGGAACAGTATCCAAGAGAAGGTGTGACTTTATTAAGAAATGTTAGGAACTTTTTCATGTGTGGAGTTCTTATTTTTTGACTAAACCTTGCAGGAAACTTAAGTAGTAATGTGAAGTGGTCACAGGGGATCTGTAATCATGCAAATGAGCACTAAAATGTTTAATGAAGAGAATGAGTTGCAGCTTTGATCATGCTCCAGAAGGCTCTGTTGTATGCAGCATGTCAATAAAACTCAGACACCTGAGTCGGCAAAGAGGTAATATAGGGTGAGAGAAGCTGGGAAACACCTTGGTGGTGCATAGAGAGAGATTGCTGAAAGGCAATCTGTGAGCTGCTGCTTACTGTAACAATGAGCGTTGCGCAGTGAGAGGTTTTCATCTAGCTGAATCAACAAGTTGTAAATGAGGTCATGAGCTAGTTAATACATGTGTTCTTGTCTAGCAATGTTTAACTTTTCTGCTTATTGCTTTCACAGTTCATTTTCCTTAATGGGGCCTGAATCTGTACCATCTTGCTTGAGAGGTGGTAAAGTTCTCTTCTTCCTTGTGCTCTTTGGAGATTAGACTAGGTGATCTTTTGAGGTCCCTTCCAACCCCTAACATTCTGTTAGTCCTGAGTGGTGGGTCAGTGTATTTGTAAGGTTGGCAGAATGGGTCTTCTATGGCGGGAGCTTAAGGGTGCAGTTCTGTTTCTCGGTGGCCTAGCACCATGGCGCTACTGCCGTATTCAGGAGAGTCTGTTCTCTGTTCTTGACTTATTTTTTGTTTAAAGGTGTGTTAGAATGGTTTCTTTACAAGGGAAGGAATTGGGCTTCACTGACCCTGCTGCTTACACTTGAACAGAAATGGCCTCGGTGAGTTAAAAGGGACGGTACAAGGCCCAGGAGTGGCATTAGCGTGCATGGTGTAAATCGAGGGATGGGAGCGCTCATGGCAGAGTAGAGCTCAGAAAGCTTTGGGTGGAGCTGGCTGTCAGCTGCTGTTAGCCCATGTCTAAAAGTTACCCACCAAGATGACTTTCTCAAAATGTAAATCCTTCTGCGTGGAGAGGGCTATATGTTTTCAACATCATGTTTTCTTCTGACAGAGGAGGTGCAAAAGAAAACAGAATGCAATGATTTAGATGAGAAAGCTGCTGTGAGAAATTTCATTTCCTGGCTCTTTGTTTTGAAGTAGAATCTTGTTTACGCCATACACTAATTACATCATTTGTCTGGGTGAGAACAAAGGGAATAGTCTATTACTGCTAGTATGTCTGAATTTGAACTTGTCTTCCTTTTCTTCTGCAATGAGACAGTTTGGTAATGAATTATTTGCTGCCTCTTTTTTTTTTTTGGCAGAGTCATTGTGATTGTAAATAAAAATGAGGTTGGTACCACTTTGGGAATAGGGCCTCTGCAGCAAAAATGCAAATATTGCAGTATGAAGTGTGTTGAAATATCTCTCTTATCGAGTCACAAGAGGGAATTGTAAGTAAGACTGAAAGGGAGCTATGTGAAATCTCTCTCACTCTCCCCCCCTCTTAAATCTAACAATTAGAGCAAACAGCTTCTTCAAAGTGAACATTTAAATTCCAGCCCAAACTCAAGAGCAGTGGAGTTCATTGCTCAAGCTTCTGCAGTAACCTTGGCTGTCTTGCGCTGCTTCCCTGTGCAGTGTTGTAAGCATCTGTTGTCTTCTTTGGAAGCTCTTTGTCTAAAAGGGTGTGATCATAATCTTCTCATCTTTTGATTTGCATGCAGACTTTTACCCCTTCAATGTAGTCTGCTGTATTTTATTTTAATGTTGTGAACCTGTAGAGCATAACACTCCTCAGTCACTCCTAAAATGCTTCTGTATAACGTGGCTGTGTTGGGAGGGCAGTTACTGCCCCCTACAATGTCTTCCTCTTACAGAAATTATCCTAGCGCAGCTCAAGAACATCATGTGGCCCAGGAGCAGACTTTCATGTGATAGAATAAGGTAAAGAAGATGGCAGAGCTTAAATGTAGATACAGTAAACAGGTAATCTTAGACTATTTATAGAGTAATAGAGGAATAAAAGACTGCATAATAAACTCTGTTTAGTTCTCCACCTGAAGGTGAGTCACGGGCTACAGTGAGAAGGAAGGGTTTAGAGAGATTCAGCTCCAGTGGTTGTGCCACGTGGATTGGTCCACGGGGAGAACTGTCCCTAACTAAGCAGTCAAGGGGAGGTGGTGAATGCAGCAGAGATGAGGTGTTAAGAATGTCTGCAGATGGTGTGAGAGCTGCTGGAGCTGGCTCATGATGCTCTTGTGTGGTGCAAGCTGGTGAAATGGCTTCATGGAGATTCTGCTGAGGAGTTCCTGCTCTCATCACCTGTGTATTTGGTGGAAGGAAGGTGTGAACAGAGAAGAAAAATTCCATGGGATACAGGTGTTTGCTAAGAAAACTGACAATGTAGAACATCTGTATTGTATTAGCTAGGTATTTTTCTGTGTAAAACAGTTGCTAGAAGAAAGTGGTTTAGTGCTTGGTTTCAGGCCCCTTAAAAAAGCTCAGAATAAAAATCCCAGAATCATAGGATAGTTTGGATTGGAAGGGACTATTAAAGGTCATCTGGTCCAACACTCCTGCAGTGAGCAGGGACATCTTCAACTGTATCGGTTTGCTCAGAGCCCTGTCCAACCTGACCTTGAATGTTTCTGGGGATGTGGCATCTACCACCTCTCTGGGCAACCTTTTCACCACCCTCATGGTAAAAAAAAAAATCTATCTTATATATAGTCTGAATCTACCCTCTTTTAGCTAAAACCATTATCTCTCGTCCTGTCACAACCAGCCCTATTAATGTCACTACCATCCCTATTAAAAAGTCTGTCCCCTTTTTTTTCTTTTAAGCCCCCTTTAAGTACTGAAAGGCTGCAGTAAGGTCCCCAGGGAGACTTCTCCAGGCTAAAGAACCCCAGCTCTCTGCATAGGAGAGGTGCTCCATCCTCAGATCACTTTTGTAAAAGATCAGTTGGATACGGTACAGAAACCAGTGATGGTGACTTGTGAGATCCTTCATTTTAGTCAAAAAACTATCAATTATTTCAGCTTTTGAAAAGGCACATCCTCAGACAAATGTGCCACTTGTCACATCTACTTTAATAAAGAACATGAATAATGTATCTTTAATGTTAAATATATAAATTGTCTATTTGTATATTAAAAAAGGTAAGCGAATAGGCTTTGTCTGGCACCACTGCTGTCATCTATTGTATCTGAATTGATCTTTGCTTGGCATACTGTGGGTCTGATGGGAGCATGTTGCAAGTTACCTTCTTGAAGACCTAACTATTGGTCGAATTTTACAGAGATGGCTTATTGAAGGTGGCAGATATTAAATAGCCTTGAAATACTTCTACATAAATACTGACTGACTCTGAAATGGTATCTTTATCAAACATTGGAACGTACTGTGTTCCCAGGCTGTTTTATAGTAGCTGATTGTCCCACTACTTATGAGTGTTTAATCTAGAGTTACATTCTTCTCTTAAGTATTTTTAAAAAGCTCAATATATAAATTAACTCAGTTAAAAAGGCTGTGCCCAGTGTTGCTGAACAGACGGATGAAAGGTTACGTGTAACGTGACTGGTATAGCTGTGTCAGGATAAGTTCTTCTGTAGTGGGGTTTTTTCCTTACCTTCAGGGAAGTTGTTAGATGTTGCTGGGTTTTTTTCTGAAGTGGATTTCAGTGCCAGGTACTTAAGCTGACCTTTAGAAAGATCACAAGTGCACTGCATTGTGATGGAGAGCTTGGAAATAAATATTAGGATGGGCACCATGTGCTGGACTTTTGACCTGCAGAATCTGCCTGCAAAGAAGAAGATGGGCATATACCACCCAGTTGTGAAGTGGGCTTCAAGATACTGCTTTATTGAAGTATCCTAATGAGGGCAGGTGTGGAAAAAAGGATCACTGTTCTGCTTGTTGGAGTGGGTGCTGAGCAACCAGGCTATGTTTCTGAAGAGTAAAACTGTATCTGCATTGGGTCTTTTTCCACAGTCTTGCTAAATGTTACCAAGAACTGAAGGGGCAGGTGTAAATGCCTACAGATCCTAGGCTGTGCTTGATCTATGCAACATTGGTAGCTTGAACATGCTTTAGTATTGCAGGTATGGAGAAAAGCCTGTGTGTCCCCATCCCAAAATGTGGACATGCAAAGTGTCTTTAAACCATGAAGACATAGTTAAGAATTAAAATGTGACATGCTGATGGGTGTGGAAAGGTGTTCTGTGTGCCCTTTCCTTGGAGAAAAGGATTTTTTTACATCAGTTGTCTGGGTTTGTGGAATGGATAGGCTTTTTTCCCCTGTGACACTGCAGCTTCCTTTCACTTGGAAGGAGAGGGAGACCTCGACCTGTTTCCTTCCCTTTGTTACATAGGTTATGTTAATTAAGTCTTGTTAAAATGCTGTGGATCAAGTCCACTTCTTGACATCTAGAATGTAATGTTAGAGAAGCTGGTATTTCTGTCCATGGGCAGAGAAAAAGTGGAAGGTTTTTGTGCTTTGTGATGGGAGGAAAATGTAGGTACATGAATTTGAGCCAAATGAAAACAAAGGTGGCTAAAGAGATCTGAATAACTTGATTGTTAATTCATATTAAGAAGTTTGGGAGTAGATAGTAGGTTTTGTTTCATTGTTTATTCTTTTTTTAAAAAAATTTCAACCTGTTTTTTGTTACAGGTTACATCTTAAGTGTTGTGCTCCTAACCTTACCAAGGCAACACCTGGTTCAGCTTTACCTGTACTTCTTGACTGCACTGCTGCTTTATGCTGGGCACCAAATTTCCAGGTAAGAATAAATGGATTAATTTTGTTAGCTTGGTTTGAG
The DNA here is from genome assembly GCA_013400835.1 of Zapornia atra. Taxonomy (NCBI): domain Eukaryota; kingdom Metazoa; phylum Chordata; class Aves; order Gruiformes; family Rallidae; genus Zapornia; species Zapornia atra. The sequence goes on along the minus strand of VZTU01014963.1, from coordinate 44,220 downwards.
AATTAGTAAAATGACTGCTGATTTGTTAATATCTTGTGTAAATGGGTTAGATCTGGTTTTGTGGAGGCCTTTTTTCTGTGCCAAACACCTAAATATTTCTTGCTGTTCTTTGCCTTGAAAAAGGTTACAGAATTAAATATGCTGTCAGGTACTTCTGTTTTTTCATTGACTTAAAAAGAATTTTGAGGTACATTTTTGTAGAGGGTAATGTCCATTAATCTGAGGAAAGAAAACACTACAAGACTAAATGAGGCCCCTGTAGTAATCAGAGTTACTCAATGCCTTGGCTAATGTGCTTTCAGTACTGGAGCGTTCTACAAAGCAGACGGGATGTTACTTTTAGTTTCCAGGCACTTCCAATGAGAGAGAAAATAGAGATATGGAAAATGATGAAAATAAAGTAACAGTGGAATTTGTTCTTAAATTTGGTTTTGTTTAGATAATACATTTTACAATGAAAACAAAAAGGCATTTTGGATCTAAAAGGCAGAGCAAGAGGCTGAAGAACTCTTGAGTTGAGCAAGACTGACTCTATCTTTGGTGTGTTTCAGCCAAATCTGTTGAAAGCCAGTGTAAACTGTCATACTGACAAGAAGTTTAATTGGAACCAAAGAGACCCATAACAACAATGGCTTTACATGGGAAGTTCTGAAAATACGGACTTGAACCTGATTTATTTTGGTGCCAGCTGATGGGGAAACATTAACAATGTGCTTTTGATTGATTTAAGTGAAGTAATAGGTTGTTACTTCTGTGTCAGAATTGTTCTAAAACATTTGCTGGAATATCTCTTACTTGGTATGTTGCTGTTCAGGGAGTGTTAATGAAGATTTTGTGGTGCCTTGATATTACTGTTGTAGCTGTCAGAGTTGCAGTTAATGATTTCCTGAATGGATGAAGGTGCAAGAGAGGAAATATGGCCTCTTACTGCTGTGGGTAGGAAGGAAAGTGGGCTTTTTATCATCCTGGAGGGAGTCCTGAGTTTTTACCAATAGTTTGTGGATGTTTCTTGTAGGGTTGAAGGGTTACTTAATAGAAAAAGCAACCCAAACATTATTTGTTTTTTGCTTTTATTGAAATAAAAATAAAGCTGATAAGAAATATGTATCAGAGGGCTTTGGTCCAGGACATTTATAGCTAGAGATCTTTATGCCATTCTGGATCTTTAAATTTTTTAAAAGCAAGGGAGATGGTAAGGATTTTGGTTGATACATTAAGGGATGGCACTGTGTGTGATTTTTTTTTCTTTTTTTTTTCCCCCCAATACCTTTTTTCTTTGTTTATGTAATGTGAATTTGTAACTCCTATTCCTTTGTGAGGTTACAGACTTTACAGGCTTCACTGGAATGTTGGATATCTATTGCTCAGACTGTTTGGCTTGTTTGTACTAAGCTTTCTCTATTTGATGCTTCTAGAGTGAGTTAATAAAGACTTTAATTAAATCTTGCATCAACTGGCACAAAAAAAAATTATTTAATTAAAAGATGTCTTGGATTCAAATAGTTCAGCAGTATTCCCTAGCTATTTTGCAAGGCAAATGTAGTTGCTAACACTTTGGAGTGAGCTTACCCATTCCCTAGATAGGAGACCGACTTGGTTTGGGAGGAACCGCTGTGCACAGGGTTCCCAGCAGCCTCTGCACGATGTGGGGAGTGACACTTGCATTAGATTTTCAAAAGAATTTTTGAATCCCATTAGTTTTCATATTGAAAATAGTCAAGTGTAACACAACACAATGTTAGTGGAGCTATTCTTTTTATTGCCAAAACTCTCTAATTCCAACTGATGTTTCTATTTAGCAGGCTGGTGATAACAAGACATACAGTAGTTACATGTCTAAACTATTCTTGAGTGTTCTTTGTTAATCTGAGGGCTGAAAGCTTGCAGTGAATTGCTTGCGTGCACTACCAGTTGGGATGCTATTTAAGATAGATGAAGAGGTCTCATATTGAGGCCAGTTTGGTTAATGCAAATTATAGAACAAGACCAGAATCAGCTGGCACTTGTGACTCTGCAGTGTCCTGGAAATTCTGAGCTGTTGAAAGACTTCAGCTTTCCTTGCTTTTTTTCCACCCCAGAAATAGCTTGCAGTTCAGCTGCAAGGCTGGGAATAAGATCTGAATTTTATAGTTAGGCTCTGACTTCAGACTTCAGGTCTATGTGACCTTGACAAGTCCCCTTAAATTATGAAGTGTTTTTTCCTTACCTGCAAAACTGAAAATTGCCTTTAATGCATAAAGATTGATTAGCTAATGCTTGTGAACACTTGGAGAGTCCAAGAAGATGCTGCATTTGTATGTAGTATGTTGCCTGGGTGGACATAATAGACTAGCTATTTATAGGAAAGAAGTCAGCTGTAAAAAACCAAAATCCTGCTGCTCCTGACAAAGAATACGGATGCTGGTTTTATATGTAGCTACATGGTTGTCTTGCCTAAAAGGATCATGTAACCTTTTCCATATTTCCATCAATAAAAATTGGAAAAATAGATGATGCAGTTGTGCAGAAATGATGCAACTAAACACACTGCTGACCATTATCTTATTTCATGTCTTGCAGTTAGTTATGATTGCATTTCAAGTGTTAAGCCACACAGAGCTTTCCATGCAAAGATGAGGGCAAGCAAGAGATTGAATTGTTTCGTATGGGTAATCTTAAAATACACTTATTTTTAGGGCTGTATGTAGACCTTTAAAACCTATGAGAGTGTGTGTTTGATGTTGACAGCAGAGATTAATCAGCCAAAGTAAATGTCAGCAGTAGGAGTCAATTAGGTCAGATAACCACTGAGCCTTATGTCAGTCAATTACAAAGCATATATTTAATAACAGAAGACCTTTCTGCACTTTCACTAACAAAAAATTGTCAAATGTGAAGCACTGTAGCTCTCTACCTTTTTAGACTGATGTTGGTCATGGCTGTCCATGAGTATATGCTAACAATCCAGCAGTGTGATTAAATGGGGTTGGGAATGCACGTACAGAATGAACAGCAGGCCATCTGATCTAACCTTTATTCTTGTATCCCAATTTTCTAAAGTAATAATGTAGTTTCAGTCATTTAATTAACTAGTAAATAATTATTTTAGCTTTTTTGTTTTCTTACGTTGCTGCAGTAAAGTGAACAATTCTCAAATGTAAAAGCTGCAGCTTAATACAGCTTTAATTGATCAAAATTGAGTGCAGGCACTTGCTCTTCTCAGCATCTTGTATGGCACTGCAGCTGTTCGAGGCATCTTCTGATTGGTGTCTGTGCCAAAAGATCTTTGTGTTTGTACTGGTAATAAGAGAATCATTGCTTTGACTTTCCTCATTCAGACATCATCTGCAAATACTGTTTAAAAAATTTAGATCTTAAAACATTGCTTCTCCAAGCTGGTAGGCCTAAATTTCAATTAATGAAAGTTTACTTAAAGAATTAAGCCAAGGACAGACCTCTGCAGATGACTGAATCAGAGGATGGCAAGAAGTGTAGCTTGAGGGAATCTGGGTCATCCTCAGGCTCATTCCTGGTGTTGAAGAAGCAACTGTTAAGTGCAGCTTTGTTGGCATGTCTTAGCTAGTGAAGTTGTGTAAGGTCATCTTGCTACAGTTGGTATCCTGAATGATTTTGTAACCTGTTTCCAAATGGATAAAAAAGCAGCTTGATGTGTTTGCTCCTTTCCTTCTAGCAGTTTAGAGTCAGTGTTTTCACCCTAAATTTGAGGATGGAGCACAATATTACTAATATAAAAAGCTGTCTTCAGCATGTTGCGAACGGTGTTGGGTTGGTTTTTTTTCTCCCTTTGTAACTCTGGTAGATTATACTGTTTGTGTTGCTAATGCTTTCAGAAAGCGCTTTCCACAGGTTCATATGAAATAAATAAAAACCTACTGAAGATTGTCTCAGATTACATCTTTGTTGGATGGTGAGAAGAACCCCTTGGGCTTAGCTATACCTTAGTAACAAGGGGGAAAATTCCATCTAGAATCAGTTGGTTTAGGTGCCTTTTCAATCCGCATGTGTTTTTAATTGTAGGTTACAGTCTAAAGGACCTATTTCAACATATCTCATATACTGTGGCACTTGAAAAGCTGCAGTGAGTAGGCTGGGTTGTCAGCTATGAAGAACAGGCTTTGAAGTGTTTTAGTACTTTGAGATTTATGTCTTGAATTCCAGAGACTTTTGCAAATGAAAATATTAATACCTTAGCTTGGGGTAGCAAGCTACTACTAGATGAAGGGTGTATTTCCACAGTCCTGGGGAGAAGCGCGTGCTTCCAGTAGCACTGAGCTGCATGTGTTTTTCTGTACTGAAGTAAAAAGAGCAATTCTTGTATTGGTTGTGGTTTCCGGTACTGTTTGCCTTGCTTTGACTGCATCTGTTCCCAGCAAGTGTGGCTTGCCTCACTGGTATAAATAAATACGTAATAAATGAAGTGCTGTGCCCCTCGAGCAAACAGGCTCCGCTCGCTCCCTGCGGGGTCAGATCGAGTGTGTCTGTCTGGCATTCCCGGGACATGATGCAGCCAGACGTGAATGACTGGACAGCATCAGCCAGATATGAGCTCAGGCATAGTTGTGCTGCTGGTGGCAAGAGTCGGTAGCGTCCTGACAGGGGTGCAGAAGCAGCCACCCTCCTGGGAGTGGAGAAGGAAGGATCTCAGGGCAAGGCAGAAAAAGGTGCTGAAGGTCTGGATGCAGAGGGTCCTGAGTGCTGTCTTGTGTCAGGGCACTAAGGAGCCACTGGAGAATGACTGCTGTGCTGTTCCAGGATCTGAAAGTGCAGAAGGCTTGCTTTTGGGGTGAAGCTCGTGTTTGAGTTACGTTGCTGTTACATATGTTAGCTTGCTTGAATGCAGAGCTGGTAGATGAACACCAACGGCAGAATAATGCCCGGTCTTCTCTGATTCCTACCTCTTTTCTTTGGCTGCCTGAGCCCATCCTCCTAGTCAACCTTTTCTGAAACAAATTACAAATGCCCTGTCGGGTTTTCAGGCAGTCTCACTGTATCTGTCAATAGCAGTCTATCCAGTTGGTCCCTCAAGTTTCCCAGGGTAGACCTAAATTTAAATCATGTTGGATAAAAGGATTCTGAAGCAACTCTGTTCCTGACTCTAGTTCATAACTGTCATTTTTCCTTCATGCATATTTTTAAACTCAGTGCAGAGATTGCTAGGTGCAAAATACTAAAGCCATTGCATTGGAAAACCTCTCTGTCAATCTCAGGGTTGTTTTTTTTCCCACATGGAGCTGGAGGGAAAAGAAATTGTTATTAGGAAGAACGCTTAATAAGGATACTTAAAAATGGAATGGTGCTTAAGAGGCTTTGTCAATAAGCAGTTTCAGGCCACTCTGAAGAACAGCTTGGATGTCCCAAAGGATTTTTACAGCTATGCCAGTGAGTCTAATTACAGATAATACTTGCCTCGCTTAAGTCATTCCTCTGTTAGATTCTTACATCCATGAGGCTGCTGTAACAGTAGTGTTAATATTGCTTTTTGTAATTTAGTTAATTGACTGTGACATATACTATGTCTGTGTGGAATTAATAAATTCCTGCTTGTCTGATCAGATGGATCTTAATAGTTTGTGGCTTTTTTTTTTTTAGGGATTATGTGAGGAGTGAATTGGAGTCAGGATATGAAGGGCCGATGTACTTGGAACCTCTCTCTATGAATCGTTTCATGACTGCTTTAGTAGGTAAGTGCTTTAAGTATTTGTGGTGCAGTAGAGAGCTCTGCCTCATTCTCTTTGTTGAAACCCGTCCATGCTTAACCTCTTGGTTTCAAATTTCTCTTATCACTTTTAGTAGCTGTGATTCTCATCAATATGCAAGAGGCATGGGAGGCTAGGTGTATCCTGCCTGGCTTTTTCTCTGCCTCTGATTTATCAACACTCTCATACTTGCAGCCTTAAAGTATTTTCTAGGTCTGTTCATCATCCTCTGCTCCTCTGTAGGCTTGCAGTCTGATTCAGTAGGACTGGATTGTCTAAGATAATCTTTAGGTGGAATGTACTATAGAAATTCCAATAGTAATGTGTTTCTAGTGCTTTTGTCAGTGAAAGGGTAGTGGTGTTTATTCTTTGTAGATTTGTGGGTGTGTACCTGGGACTACAGGCTACTTTTTTTTTTTTAAAAGGAGTCCCAGGGTTATTTCTAATTAATGAGTTAAGGGGTAACAGGTCAAAACTATATTTCAGTTGTGTTTGATTAATGGCAGAGGTGAGTTTTCTAGAAATCCCAAATAAAACCTGAAGAATCAGGCTTTCTAGACTTTTCCCTTACCCTTTCAACTTTTGACTGGAAGAGAATAAATTCAGGGTTAAGGTTGCTATGCCATACCATATGTTGTACTGAGAGGATATTGGAATACACACAAACACCATGTGTATTTTAAAATAAAGCCTGAGACAAGCTTGAGCAAAAAAATCTTCCTTAATTCCTTTCACTAAGATTTATGGTTTTCATCAGATTATCGACAGATTTAGTCAACCATGTACTGTTGGCAAAACTCAGCTGCTTTCTGTTTACTTGGAGCTGCTACTGGCAGATTTAAATGGGTTTACTACTTTACAGTGTGTTAGGTCTGCTGGAAAATATCCATCTCCTGTTTGCCTGCATCCTTGCTTTCAGATGTGGCGTTTGTCTCTGCTTTGACTGTTTTGGTTTGGGTTTTTTAATAGAATTAACATTGGTATTTTTAAAGGAAAGGAGTTGTTCTTTAGATACATTTCTTTTCTTTTCTGAATTTCTGGATGTTGTTGTCTGGTCAGTTGACACCAAAGTACAACTAAGGCCGTTAGTGTGTTTCTATGAGAAAATGTTTGTATTTAGCCTTTTGGATCTTTTCCCAGGTGCAACGCAGGGTCCTGTGGTAAAGCAGAATCCCACAGAGAGCTTCACAAAGTGGTAGGCAGGCCCAGGCAGGGAGGGTATCAGGAGGCACTGTGTCATTCAGTAACATCAAGACAGGAACTAAACCAAGGGTCAAACCTGTTATGCTTCATCCAGGCTTTAATATGGATTAAAAATAAGCAAGAAGATAATAATTGTTTCTATCCAGTACAGTTTTGGGTTGTACTAGGTATCAGACTAATGTGTGCCCTTATTGTAATTGTTTTTCAGAAGTAGGTGCTTGATTATACTAGCCCATGTATGTACATTAACATATCTAATATTCCCATTATTAATTTCCCCAGTTCTTTTACAGCCACCTTGAAAGTGTGATTTTTAGCCTTGATGGTAAATAGTTTTCTTTGGGGAAGACCTGTGCAAGTGGGCTGCAAGGCTTGATAGTGTTTTGTATAAATACGAAATGCTTTCTCCAATTTGCTATATGCAGAAGAATTTATCCAGTGCAGTCTGCCATGTCGCAGGATTGTGCTGCACTGTGTCACTGTCACAGCAAAATGAACATACAGGTGCTTTGCTCTGTTTCTTTCTTACACATCCTTCCAGAGTGTTGTGCTGCAGCACTGTCGATAGAGGCCCTGAGACAGGTGCATGGGGGAATAATCATGCTACTAATACAGCCCTGGTTCCTAAAAGTTCTGGTCAGAATTAAGGGGATGATGTACAGTACGCCAGCTGGTTCACAAATTTAATCTTTGTTAATGCCTTTATTCATTAGTGCTTTTTGAATGGACTCTCATAGTCATTTCTTCCCCTGGGCCTAATGCAGTCTGATGACTGTTGACCAGGGTTACTAATATGCTGGATGGAAGAAAAAGATGTCTTTGGAGGCTGCCTCTGGGATGAGTGTGCCACTCTGTGTGCATGTCCGCTCTGAATCTTGCAAAGCTGGGTGGTTTTGGAAGCAACACTACCATGAAGATTTGTTTTTTCTTACTGCACAATAAAGGGATTATATGATGACTGTAAGGCATCCTATTTTTTGCGTAACAGTCAACAGTGTAGCCAGGGAATTTGTTAACATCAGCTTTTTAAAATTGGAAATTAAATAAAGACAGTTCCCTGCTGAAAGTGGCTTGAACAGCAGCTGTACTGCATAGGCTCGCTTGTTGCACATTTTCCATTAGCTTATGAGTGAGGAGGCTTTGGCTACCTGTCAGCAATGTTTATGTATTTGTGGAGACTTAGGGAAGGGAAGAGCACGGCCAGGAACTTAAGGCAGTAGATTTCTTCCTTGTTGCCTCATTCCCTAGCAGAGGGGGTGGTGTTCTGCAGGAGGATTCCGGTTGTCGGGTTCGTTTGCTGTCTGGCAATTTTCAGTCCTGGCATTTAAGTTCACAGAGCACAAACATTCAGCTGGATTTGCTGGTCTTAGCAGATAGCTAGAGCATTAAAACCTTTTTATGATTTGATATGAAGTTAAAATTAATTTCTTCTGACTGATCCTGCTGTGTTACGTGCGATGAGTGATGTACAGCCCCACTTGGAGATAAACTGTGATTTACTGCAGAGTGACACCATCCTTGACTGAAGTGCTGCTATCCCAGTTTCAGACAGGAAGTACTAGTCGTCAAAGGCTCTGTGGGAGATATTTTCAGGTCCTTCCTGAAGTGGTTGAGAATTCAAGGTTCAGACTTCAGGAAGGAGATTGGGGCCTCCAGAGAAAGTGCTCTGTGTATTTCCTTTGATGGGGTACAGCTCTTCCTGTGAGGATCAGAAAGTTTAGCAGGGATGACCAGCATATCACTGTTGGAGTAAAGCAGGTTTTGCTGCTGTGTGAGATTAAACTAGACTCAGAGGTCCTGTTTTTTGATTGGAGAGCTCCAGAGCCATCCCAAAGACTGTTGGATTGTTCAATGTGGTGATGTTACAATATTTTATTTCAGATGATGCTACTCTTACTAAATTCTGAAGAACATATTGGATGCTGGTATTTGTATCCCTTTGTGTGTGAAGCTGGGTTGCCTTAGTTACCGTGAGTCGCAGAAATCCTCACAAGCTGACTATGCCAGGCTCCTGAATATTACAGCACAGCAGTGTGCTGGTGGTATCTTAAATAGGGTTGTAACAACGTGTGTGTGGGCAGAGAACAACAAAGCAGAGGGAGATTGCTTCAGAGCTGGAGTCTGTTGAACTTCTAAAAAGATGAGTGACTTTCTCTGAGGCTTCTAAGACCCAGTATGCTGATCATGTCTTGCTGCAAGCAAGGGTGCTTGTTCTGAAAATACACCTAGCAAATTGACAGTAGAACTTAAACTTGAAAGAGGACAGCATGGAGGAGGGAGAACTTTGTATGCTTAAGTAGTAGAGATTAGAGATTGCTTTCAGCACAGTTGCAGTTATTTGGAAAGCAGGATTCCTTTCCTAGGTAGGGAAGCTAGACAGAATTGGAGCAAAACCCTGGGTACTGCTATTTCTCCTCTTGAGCTTTCCTCCCCGACCCATCCAGAAGGGCTTACAAGGTCAGTAAGCTTATGTGACACATGCATGGAGTTAGCGCTGACCTAGAGATGTTAAAGGCCTTGATTTTGTTACTGTGTTTTACTAAGGTTGACTCCTGGGTTTGGGAAGAGTTGTGAAATGCAAACATGAGTGAAGGTAACTCCCATATAGAGCATAAGCACTTGGGTTTAGTACTATGTATTCTGGCTTTTGGATGTAAGCTAATGTAGATGGTGAACAGGGTTCTGCTTTTAAATAATACACAACAAACTTTCCTTACTGCAGAGTGATGAGTAAAAATTGTTCTTATCCAGGCAGGGTGTGAGTTGCCCCACTCCAGATTCTCTGAGTTTTTAAAAGGTACAACTTCCAGTGACTCTAATGGGAGCAGTGACACTGGAGTGGTCTGCTCTAGAAATACCACCCCCCAAATCTCTGTGTGTGTGGGAGACGTGCTTGTGTCCCTGCCAACTGTTAAACAGAATTTAGCTGTTAATCATTTGTCACTTGCAAGCTCCAGTGATAATTCTGAGCAACTGCCTCAGGGCATTGTGAAATTATTGAAGTCTCAGCTTCTGACCTGGCTGTTCTCGGCCAGTAATTCCTCTTGACAGTACAAATATTGTTGCTTTAAAAGTTATTTCAGACCTTTGATTACTTTTTTTCATGGACCAGGGTGGAACCATAGTATAGCTAGGCTTCAGAAAAGCTACTGCTGTGTGTAGATACTGATGGGATTTATGTTGAGCTGGGGATGTTAAGGAAAAAGAGCAGAAGGTCTTGTTAGGTTATCCTCTGCATGATTTATTCCTGGGACTTCATATTAATCTGAGTATGATTCTGCATGTGTGTTGAGTTTACATCTCAACTAATCTGTAAAGTGGAATCATGCAATTTGTGTAGTTTGGAAATACCAACTTTTGTGACCCAGCAAAAGATGTGGAGAAGCCTGGTTTCGTAACAGATATGTCCTAGTTAGAACTGTCATCATGTGCTGGATGTTGATAACTTGTGCTATGGAAAAATAACGTATTAAAATACGGTTTTTCCTGAAGGGGATAATCAGCTTGATTATAAAATACTGTGTTGCGTTTTCAGGTCAGCTGGTGGTTTGTACGCTCTGCTCCTGCGTCATGAAAACAAAACAGATCTGGCTTTTCTCTGCTCACATGCTCCCTCTGCTGGCACGGCTGTGCCTGGTCCCTTTGGAAACCATTGTCGTCATCAACAAATTTGCCATGATTTTTACTGGTTTGGAAGTTCTCTACTTTCTGGCATCTAATCTTCTGGTGCCCTATAATTTGGCAAAGTCTGCATACAGGGAGCTTGTCCAGGTAAGACAGAGAGATCCTAACAATCTTATTTTCCTTGGCCTGGTTTATTTGGTGTGGGGTTTCGTTGGGTTTTTTTGGGAAACAAACAAAAATAAATTACTTTGTCTTCTGTGTAGCTCAGTGTGCGTAACTCGTGCTTTCTCAGCAAGCAAAATCCATGGCAGCTTCTTTCTTTAATTTATGGTATCTTAAAATTTGTATGGGTGAGCAGTTATGACATTAGCCTGAATTATGCTGCACGCCAGCTGAGCATGTCCACTTTGCTTGGGTAGTCCTTCCCGAATCCAGGCTGAAAGACACGGTTGTGGCAGAATGGAATTTATTTACAGCCTTGTTAAATGAGCAAGGTAATCCCCATGTGTTAATTGTAGTAGCTGTTCATTTCAAGAAATGCCTTCTGTATAAAAAGCATTTGTAATTATAGTAGTATTAAATTGGGAGTAACACTAGGGCTGATTTTGACTATAATAATTGATGGTTTACGACAGTGGTTTGTAACTTGCAGACAGGGATTTGAAAGGCCTGCAGGATTTCCTTGAGAAGAGCAGTGTTTCTAAGACCTCAAAAACAGAAGCTGAGAAGGCTGATCTGACATCTATCTGTTTGGTTAATGCTTTGACATCTGATGTCTGTTTAGTTGAAAAGATGTTTTGCTAGTGGCACAGAGACATCACACCTCACATGTTTTATTTAAAAATAAAATATATGTGTATATATGTCCTTCTGTATATTTCAATATAAAAAGATTGATGCTTGCTTGACTTTGGACCAGCCTGCTAGATCAGCTCATGCCACTTGCTGGGGGTTTTTTTGGGTTGGTTTTTTTTTTCTTTTTGCAAATCCAGCACCTGGTTTTCTGCCTTCTGCTTCAGTCCAGAAACAGTCTGAAAACTAACTTGTTAAGCTCTTCTAAAGCCTTCTTTAAAGCTCTTCTTTGCTGTCATATCTGTCATACACAAACAAAAACTTGGCAGCAGTAGGTGTCTGGCGTGCCAAGGTCTCAGCCTGTCATGTTGATCATTACTGTCCGGTTATTTATTTTGTATATAATTGATCCTTGGAGAAGGATTATCCTTCTGTGTTTGTACAGCACCTAGCATGGGCTGATCTCATCCATAACTAGCTTGTAGATTTGCTGATTAAAAAATAATTTGGGACCTAACTGGCAAAGCTTCAATATCCTTGTTTTCTAGTGAGACTAGGAAAATCATGCCTACTGTTTACTTAGAGTGGTAACATTTGGGATAAAGCAGTTGCACGTCCTTGTACAGCTCAGAGTTGGAACAGGTTGGAACCAGCACTTCCATTTTGTACATGCAGAATGGATGCAGAGTTTAGCTTCCTGAAGTCAAATTCAGATTGGATTTTGATTTGGGAATCATGGATCTATTTTTTTAATTAGTCAGTTATGCATAAAACTCTTCAACATCTTAAGAATGTTGTAATTGCAAAAACATTGTGGGTTGAGGGGGAAATAGTTGTTTCTGGCAGGTTTTGTGGGGTTTTTTTAATCAGAATTGTGTTCTAAATATAGCTGTTAGACAGATCTCCTCACCTCTGGGATCGATTGTCCTCCCCTCACCCCAATATTTCAAATCTTTGGATGCCAGGCTGTATCACAATGTTGTTATTGGAGGAAGAAGTATTCCTTGTACATGCCTTTGGACATAGATCATATTCTTTCTCCTGACTTTTTCTGCAGAGAGCATAAAGGTTTTTTCTTGGGAGTACAGATAGAATGTCAGGAAATTTTATAACATGGCACTGGATTTATAACAGTGTTGTATGCTACTCTTCTAAATGCACGTAGTAGAGAGTGGGTTGGAATGAAAAGTTGTATGGGAGTGGTTTGTGCATTGTATTGACAGTATGGGAAAACAGGATTTCTGGTTTTTAAAGAGCTTGCTGCTCTTTTCCTATGTTCCTGAAACAGTACAGAAAAAAACTGTGGCTCGTAGTGTGTTCCTAGAACTGGCTACAACTCCACTACAAGTCAAGCTTAGTGTGTGTATTCCAGGGGAGGGTTTGTTTTAAGTATTTTTCTACTTGTATTTCCATTGCTATAGCTTTGTGCAGTTACTAGTTTTCAGTCATGCTTTCGTCCTGGTGTTTGTGAGTTTTTACTACTGCTTTAGGCTGGATTTGATTGTTGGCAAAAATTAGTAAATATTTGGATGTTAAATACCAGGAGTGTTTCCTGAATGCAGCACCATAGCAGAGAGAGTGCTAATGGGTAGACTGAGGCAGCTTCTGTTTGTGTGTGTATTTCAGACTGTGGCTAATGGTATCATTTAAAAGCAGGTCCAGAATCTTGGCTGCTTACTTGCCAAAGATGCCAGAAATACCTCACAGTTATGAATCCACATTATGAGCGTAGCATGGCCCTTTTCCGATGTGGTGGAGTACTCTGCCAGGAGCTGCATAGGATTGCTTGCATTGGTCCCAGGCCAAGGGAATCTCCTGAGGGCAGAAGCACTTCCTTCATGAGGCTGTGTGCAAAGCTAAAAGCCTGAGCTTGGCACTGTGTCCCTGCCAGCAGCGTATCGCTTGTCGATCAGCTGCAGTACATACTGCAGCAGGTCCCATGGACGTTCCATCCCTCATGCTTGCTGTGAAAGACTAAGCAGGCAGCTTTTTTAGTGTTTGCTAAAACTTGCTAGCCATTATGTCATTGTGGGAAGAGGATGATGAGGAAATAGTAGTTACAAGTGATTTCCTTTTCACCTTTTGCATTAAGACCGGATATATGAAGAACCAGCTTCTTGGAAATGACTGTGTTGTGACTTAATCTTTGCAATACAAAAGCAGTAACTTGAACTTCAGAGTCTTCTGAAATAACTCTTAAGCATGAATCTAAAAGCACTTGGTGGATTAGGAGCAGTCAGAAGTCTGGTACATGTTAGAGATAAAATTTGTGAGGTATTAAATTTTTCCTTAAAAACAAGTCAGCAAAGCAGATTTACTGTGCTGAACTAATGTGGCTCATATTTCAGTATCTAGTGTGTGCATGAGTTGGCAGTAGCTGCAGAGAAAAGAACATTGCTGTGACTTAAATTGGGCAGAAAGGTCTGAGGGGGTTGTGCATGAATGGGAGGCACGTGTCCTCGCCCCTCTGGCTTTTGGTGGGCTGCAATCAGCAGCTCCAAGCCAGTTATTTGTAGGAAGGGGCATTCAGCTGGTCTAATGGTTTGCTGCACGGCCAGGTACTTCTCTCTCCTTCAAGACAGTGGTAACATGTCATTACTGAACCTGGGCTCTGCCTTTGTCAGTCTGTAGTTTGACATATCTCCTCTTTTCTTTTGGGAAGCCTAATACCATATGAATTATCCTTGTTTTTCTTGTGGCTATATTGTTGACTATCTTTTTGTTACCAAATCACAAGTGCTGTGGACCTGTAACAAACTGCATTTTTCTGTCTTGCCCAGGTGGTGGAGGTGTATGGTCTCCTGGCTTTGGGGATGTCTCTGTGGAACCAGCTCGTCGTCCCAGTTCTTTTCATGGTGTTTTGGCTTGTCTTATTTGCTCTTCAGATCTATTCCTATTTCAGTACACGGGACCAGCCTGCCTCAAGAGAGAGGCTACTCTTCCTCTTCTTGACAAGGTAATTAACTACCCTGCAAATAGCTGGTTTTCTGTTTTGACTATCTTCTGAAAGGAATGTTTGTGTTCTTTAAAGACTAGATATGTAGGTTGGCTTTATTGCATTTGGATACCAAACAAATACTTGTCACAGCAACCATGTATGTAAACCTTCTTAAGCTCATTCTTCAGAAGCGTGGATCCCATTCAGAACAGACAGCATTAGCAGAACTGTGGGAGACTTCCCAAAGAAAGCAGAATATTCCTTTGATGAGGGAATAACTATAATTGGAGCTTTGGTTTAGAAGGTGCTTTCAGTATACTTTAAGTCTGAGATATTTCAGCTGGAGTTTGTCCAACTGGTATCTTATTTGTGACTCTGTTGCTTTGTAGCCCTGTGTCTCGTTTCATCACTGGGGTGTGGGACACATTCTTGAGTTCATCCAAATAGTCGAAGGACCCGACTCCCAAAGTAACTTTTGAGCCCAGTGATTAATTTGGCAGAGGTGTAAAGATCTTAAAGACACCAAATTCCTAAAAGCTTTGTAAAAACTGTTTATAAGGTAAAGGAGAGAGGCTTGAGTTAGTGCTGTTATTGAGAGAAAGGCAGCATTTTGGGGGAATCCTTCTGGCTGGAACCTGCGTGCCTTTGCTGGCTGCTGTGTAACTAGAATTTACAACATACAAAAGGGAGTGTGGGGCAGAGAGGAACTGGTTGTGTTGCAGATGGGTTAGGCAAATTACATGGTGTAATACTGGGATGGGAAGAAAAGAGGTAATTGTTGTCTAAACACACAGGTAACATGGGGCATATTTTTAGAGACCATACATCAATAATTCTTCTGTTTGGATAGCCGTATGTTTGAGTAACTTGCTCATCACTACAGTTGTCCAATCACACTTTCCAATTGCTTAGGATTTTTTGGCTCTCTGAGTATGTGTATCTGTCTATGGTGCCATAGTGTAAGCTGTCAAAATTCATTATCAGTAAGGAGAAATGCCAGAGATTTCATTGCCTGCAGTATTAAAATTGCTTATAGTGTCACATTGCATTACGTGAAAGCCCTGACTGTGTTACCTGGTTGTTAACAAAACCATTGATGCCTGAAGATTCTCCTCCTGTTCACCTCTGCTGCAATTTTAGTTTTGTTACAATACAGTACTGCAGAGGTGGGGGAAACCATCCTTTTCTTTGTAAATAAGTTGAGTTTATTCCTACACCAAGCTGTTAGACTGTCCCATATTCACAGCAAAACAGGGAACTTGCTTTGCAGGCTTGCATTGACTTGATCTGTGAGCAAATGAATACCAACTGATCTCTGTGAAGTTCTCCCTGCAACTGAAAAAGTTGAGAACATAGCATAGTGTTTCCTCTATGTTCTCAGCTTTGTCACAGTAGAAAAATTATAAATGCTTATTGATCTTCAAAACACAAGGTTGGGTAGTACCACTAACAGCCTCTTACCCTTTGGAGGGACCTGAAATACCTTGTCAGGCCAGTTAATAATGTAAAGGTGGCTGTTTAATACAATGGAAGAAAAGATGTGCCCTTCCATGAAAGGGAGGGAATTCTGGACCTGTGCCCCTTATGTGTAAGGATTGCTTAAAATAGCGTGGCTGGAATTCAGGTGAGAGCAATTGGGGTGATTTCTGTAAGAACATCTGAGTGGCTGCAGTGGGTCAGACCTAACACTGATCCAGCCTAAGATCCAGTTTCCAACAGTGGCTGTGAATGGGTACCTGGAAACACACCCACCCATAACAGAACAAATGGGATTCTTTCTAGTACTCTTCCAGTCCCACATCCAACTTCAGCTGTCAGGCTGCATTAGTGTGGCATGACTAACAAGTATTCAGTGACCCTCAAAAGGCTCCTCTTCCATCAGTTTGTGCTTTCTGCTCTTGAACCTGTGCACACTTGTGTCATTTGAAAGATCCTGAGGCAGGGAGTTTCACGGGTCAACTTGGCCTGTATGAGGAGAAATCCATTTCTGTTGTTTGAGTCCATATAGTTTCATTCAGTGCCCCTCAATTCATGCATTAGGGGGAGTAAAAAACCCAAACAGTTCTTTTCTTTAAAACTAAGCATAACATAGGTCTGTTGTCCCAGACTAGAAAGCTCTTTCTTGCAAGTTTGCAAAAAACTGTTCTGTACCTTTTGTTGGCTTTGTGTTTCCTCTCAATCTTTTCTGTCAGTATGCAACTTCTGTGAAACTATTTATATTTTTACTTTTTTTTTAGAAGCCTTGAAGAGTTCAGCTCTTTGGGACAATTTATAAACTTGTGCTTGACACACAAACATAACACTGAAAGCTCCCCAGGATTCTCTTTGAGCTCTTAAGCTCTTCATGGACCCTTGCATAGTAGATCATCTGAAAATAAGTTTAAGAAAGCGACTAAAATTACAGTCACAAGAAAAGATTGGGATTCCTGATATCTGATAACTTGCTTTGAAGCAAAATCTAAAGTTCCTTAAATATCCTACAGAAATACCTGCTTTAAATACTGCATTTCTGACTACCTTGGCTGGCAGGAACATTAAAAACCTTTCTCAGCCCTGCTCAGTTTGGTAAACAGGCAGAATCTGAAGGCTTACCAGAAGCAGTGCAAATAGCATAAACTCCTCAACATTTTCTGCTGTGAATTGCTTTCAAAGGAGATTTCCAGTTAAAGAAGTCATTAACAGAGACCAAGCTGAATGTCTCTTGGCCAAGCTTTGTTTAGTTTTGAAGCATATGCTTCCTCAAAACTCCTTTGTCTGGACTAGTTCTCTCTACAGTTGATTAATTAACATGGCATGTTTTTGACTGCTGTAATTTCTTTCACAAGATAATCTCCTGGTAAACAAGTTATTTCTGTCTGTCTGTGTCAATGTATTGCCTTGGATTATGTATGTGAGGATTTCCAGGTGTGTAATCCCTGCCTGGCAGCTGGCTCTTTACCTAGCGTCGGGGCACACGGTGCTGATCCCCTTGTTCTGGCAGCACGTGTTTCAGAAGCCTGCGGAGATTTAGGCTGCTCCAAGTGTTGCAGAGCCAGGGCCAGCAGAACACCACCCCGGGCCGAGGGAGCTGAGGAACGCAGCTGTTCTCAGCGTTGCCAGATGTATTCTGGGGTCTCGATCTTTGGGACTTGGCTGCTGTAGCAAGAGAGGAAGAAGCCTGCTGATGGAGAATATTCTTCACTGTCTGTATTTTGCTGCTTCTGGCTCAGCCATTGGAATGAAAGGTGTTCCCTACCTGGACGTGATGGATGCTGCCAGAAAGCCCTTGGCCTCCCAAGAGCGTTTGTCAGTTCGTTCGCACTGTTGCGGATCAGAGTGGGAAGTGCCTTAGTGAATCTGCTTTCGTTTCACTCTCACTTTCTGGTAGCTGGCTAAAATTTCGGCGAGTATCCCCGGTGTACGGTGGCTGCCGGTTACGAACCGGCTCTGGAGGCAGGACAGTGCCACCGTGTGGCACCGCGCTGGGGGACCGGGCAAGGACCGCAGCACACCCTGGCTCCAGCCTGGCAGCAGCCTTAGCTAGGGAGCAGAGATTGAATTATTCCTCAGAAAGAAGTAACAGAAGACTTTCCTTTTTCTTCCATAGCGCGATTCCCTGGCTGTGTAGACCTTCTAATACTTTCATGAAGCTAATCTGATTTTGCTTTGAAACCAGTTTGCACAGTTAGCAAGAGAGCTCATTGTGTTGCTTTTAATTGAAATACCTTTTCTTTTTGTTTCTTTTCCCCTCTCTCCTCCCAGTATTGCCGAATGCTGTAGCACTCCCTACTCGCTGCTGGGCTTGGTCTTCACAGTCTCCTTTGTTGCTTTGGGAGTTCTGACTCTCTGCAAGTTTTACTTGCAGGGTTACCGAGCATTCATGAATGATCCTGCTATGAACAGGTAAGTGCCTCGTTGTGCTTAGGGTCTAAAAAGCAGCAGAAAAAAAATGGGATTTGTATTAAAAATATACAGGTTGCATTGCAAGTTTTTAATTTAGGAACTTTTTGGTATCACTGACAGGCTTTTTGTATTCCAGCCTGTGTGTGCATTGGAAGGATTTGAGGTGAAGATACAGCTTGTCACAGACTTCTTGGGAGGTGGTTCATTTCTGTAGCAAATTCAGAGCCATTAGTTGGGATTTGTAATTGCACGGTTTGATTGTCTTAGTGCTTCCATTTTCATGAGTCACTAGAAAATTTTCACATGCTCGGATAATGTAAACACTTCATATTTCCATTTCCTCATTTACCCTGTAGTCATGTGTGAAACATTACTAACTACTAGGCTTAACACAAAGTGTTGGGTGGATTGCCTGTAAATTTCTATGGGAAATAGACAAAATACAGAAACTGCCTTTTCTTAACGCTTGTCACAACTTGTCTGGTATGAAATTGGAAACCTAGTTATGACACTGATTTTCTCAATTATTCCAGCTCTTAACTGTATAGAAAATTCAGATTATGTGCAAAGTAATGTTTTCCCAGGGCCAAAGGATGGACAGGAGAGTGGTGATGGGGAAATAAAACAGGTGGAGAGGGTCCTCATGATGATGTAGGAGTGAGGCTGACTGGTACCCAGGTGTGGGTGTAGCAGGGCTGCTTTGGGCTTGGGTAGGCAGCACTGGGGGCTGATGGGTTCCTCCTCTTAAGACACAACCTGGGTCCTTGAAATGCTCTGTGCTGGGGGGATTTCTGTCATTAGGTGGTGTCTGCTGGAGTGGATGTAGCCCACACGCTGGCAGTGAAGAGCAGCATTCTGAAACGTGCTAGTTCCTAATCCCAAATACTCAGTGTTTCTGAAAACATTCCCCTCTGGTTGAAGCCTTAGCAGGGACACCAGTAAAAGCTAAAACTGGTGACACAGCGTTCTGGCAGAAACAGCTTATTTGCTGGTGTTTCTAGATGTATTTTTGAACCAACATCAAGACACAGAAAGATGTGATTGTTCTTTTGTCTATGTTTTTCTGCAGGGGAATGACTGAAGGAGTCACACTCCTGATCCTGGCTGTGCAGACAGGTTTGATTGAGCTGCAAGTTGTGCATCGGGCGTTCCTGCTCAGTATTATCCTTTTCATTGTGGTGGCATCCATACTTCAGTCCATGCTGGAAATTGCTGATCCCATTGTTTTGGCATTGGGAGCCTCGAGGGACAAGTAAGAGACTAGTTTCCTAAACTGAACGTTACTCAAGGGTAATAAACTAATAGTTGATGGTCTGATCCGGATTTTTAGTAGCTTGTAAAGTTACCCTGTCATTTCTGTATGTAGATTTCTAGTCCATATTCTGTATTTCCCCCTCCCCCCTGGAATTCCNTTTCCCCCCCCCCCCTGTATTCTGCTCCCTCCAAGGCACTGGTAATAGTCTTCACTGTGCTGTCTGCTGGCAAACAGGGGTGACTCTGGTCACCTGCTCTCCCGCTTGGGACTGCGTCCATCGAGCCTGTGCAGGACCCTGCTGTTGTGCAGCTGCTGCCTGCCTGCTCTGAGTGTTGCTCTTCCTAGCAAGAACATGAGTGCTCTGTGGCCACAGTTAAACGAATCCAGGACTCCAGGGCCTGTGCTCTGCCCACCCACGCACCATTGTGTGGATTTACAGAATGGTTTTGTTTAACCTCCCCCGCCTTGGGTAGGTTTCCTTCTAATGCAGTGGTCTCAGACAGCTCTTGAGGATAGGAAGTCTCTAGGAGCAACCTTGTGTTAGATACTGTAAAACCTATTTTTTATGAGGCCGTCATCCCAAAATGATAGGGTTTACTGGCAGAGCACAGGAGGTGGAGGGCTTGCATTAGTGTACCAGATGTTCTGATCACGTGGGATTATTAAGTTTGATTTGTGTTTTGCAAGGCTGTATTGGTATCCTGTGTTCTTATATTATTCTGTGTGTATCTCTGTTAATTGCTTGTGTCTTTTCCCTTTCTGTAACCTGTAAGTGAAGAAATAAAAGAGAAGGTTTATTTATGTGTAGAGAGTTTGTTTAGCTGAGAGGCTACTTGTAGCCAGCGTGTTCTGCCTGCAGCAATGTTAACTTCAAATATAGTAACAGAGGGAAAGGGAGTACAGCCAGGATAGGAGCATCTGCCCAGCTTAAACAAGCAGTCTGTGGTGACAGGGAGTTTTAACTCTCTTCTGCCAAATCTCCCAGGCAGTTGTAAATCAACTAGGATCGGGATGAATTCCACTTCAGCTTTCCGTTTCTCCTTCACCCACAGACACAGAATTGCAGACCTCACAGTAGTGTTCTGATGTGTCTTCAGACTGTATTAAATTAGCCAGTTTCTGCTGCTGTCCTGTTCCCCCAATCCTTTCATTTTTTTCTGTACCTCATTTCCAGAGCTAAATGAGGTTAAAATACAAGCTGAGGAACGTGCAGAGGCAGTATAGTAAATTACTGGAGATATTCTGAAAGCCTTCCCAAATGGGTGGGTGTGAAAAGATTGATGGTGTGTTTAGGTTGGGGAGGAGATTAGGAAGAAGTAAATGATAGGAGCAGAGTAAGGACTGGCAGAGATGAATGTTCAAGTCCTGCTACATTTCTTCTTTTGTGATCCCTGAATTGGGGAATATACTTCTAAAAGCAGCAGTGGTGATGAAAGGAAATGCCTTTGCCCAGTGCATATTAGCAAAAAGGCATATAAGATCTGTAATAAGGATATAATCTGGGAGAACTCTGCACAGAAAAGCATACAAACAGTAACGTGCATGCTTAATAATTTCCTTTATTTTAATGGACTTTCATCTGAAACATTTAGTATCTCAGGTACTTAAATGTCTTAACCACTGACGTGACCCATTATGACAGTTATTGTATGTGCATTTTTTGCCCATAATCTTTGTGTTGAAAACAGCAAAGATCAGATGAGGGGGAACTTTGCACACTGTGTGTGTTGTGGGCATGCATGCTGGGAATGAGACTGTCCCCCAGTAAAGTAGAGACTCCTTTCAACAGGTTACATTCCTGACCAAACATCTAATGTGCCTACATCTGTCAGTCAGCCTGTTCTTATTCTGACACTCGAATCTGACTTAGAAAATAAAAAGCTGTTGTGTTGTTGCAGGAGCCTGTGGAAGCACTTCCGAGCAGTCAGCCTCTGTTTGTTCTTACTCGTGTTCCCTGCGTACATGGCCTACATGATTTGTCAGTTTTTCCACATGGATTTCTGGCTGTTGATCATTATCTCCAGCAGTATTCTAACCTCTCTTCAGGTAAGAATGTTAGCCCTGTGGCAACTGAAGCCCTGCATTAACTCTGATCCTGTTACCTTAGGGTGGGAAATACATGATACGAAGAGGGATGATAGAAGTGCAGAAGTACAAGATATGATAAAGAGATTTTATATCCTGTAACTGAGGCTAAGGAGCTCCTGAGGGTGGGCTGAGAACATAGGTGAATGGAAGCCAATATCAANCGAGTCCTCATTTATGTATTATTACTTATCTATGGCTCTTTGAAAGCAATCTGCTGTTCAAAACACAGTAGTGTAAATAGAGGAAATGTTTTGTACTATGAGTATTTGTTATAACTTGTGGTTTTATAAATTTAATAAAATACCAAAACCAAACCTCAGTGATTGTTCAGCACTTTTGTCTGATCAACTCAGCTATCTTCTGGACTCTGGACTGGAGAACAAGCCTAAATGCTTGTGACTTTTATTTGTCTTAAAGTTCAGCAACAGTTCTACTGCTCTGGGGCTTGCCTGCCCCCTGTCTCATTTGGGAGCGTTGTGTGCACAGAGCTCGATGGGCAATGCCGAATGACTTAAGCTCCAGTTATCTTGCTGAGCTCGTGGTTTTTGCACTGTGTTACAGGTGCTTGGGACACTCTTCATTTATGTTCTGTTTATGGTGGAGGAGTTCAGAAAAGAACCAGTAGAAAATATGGATGATGTGATCTATTACGTCAATGGCACGTACCGGCTGCTGGAGTTCCTCGTCGCTCTCTGCGTGGTAGCCTACGGTGTCTCGGAAACGATCTTTGGGGAATGGACTGTGATGGGTTCTGTGATCATCTTCATCCACTCCTATTACAATGTGTGGCTGCGGGCCCAGCTGGGGTGGAAAAGTTTCCTTCTTCGCAGAGACGCTGTGAATAAGATCAAGTCGTTGCCCATTGCCACAAAAGAGCAGTTGGAGCAACACAATGATATCTGTGCCATCTGCTACCAGGTAAGAGTGGAACTGTCAAAAGATTGACTTGAATTGAAATATCTCTGGACTGTCAAGTTCAGTCTGCAACCAGTGAAATGTTACTGGGCTTATGTTTAATGGGTAATAGTGTGCTCAGTAAGTTGCCTCAATTGCCCAGTTTTCTGCTTTGTGTAAGTTGGAGTGCTGTCACCAAGAGCTTTTAAGAAGAATGAGATAATTTGGGTGGTTTTAAACTTTCACTTTTTTTTCCTCTCCAGTTACAGAACAAACTCTGTCCTTGAGCTTCTTTGAAATCTCTCCTGTTTGGGTTGAATGAGTCTCAATAATGGCAGCAAATGTGCCCTTTCTTCAGTTGTGGAAAACTTTGTTACTGCAAGACAATGTATGCTCAGCAGCTGATGTGTTGTTACTCGGTGAAGCAGCTCAGTCTCTACAGACGTCGCTGCTTCCACGTCATGTGCAATGTCAGTTTTAAAACAGAAACCTAATTAGCAAAAGGTTAAGGGCCTTTCTAATATAAGCCAGCAGTTATAAGGATCTTATAAACTAATGCTGAAAGTGCTATCTTTATCACACCTCCAGCTCCAAAGCCTCTTTCTCTCAGATAGAAACTATATTTACGTATGACAGTGAAAGAACCACTCTAAGATTAGTTGTGTGCAGTTGGAGTGTGATTGGATTGACTTCAAACTTGATACCAGTTCTTTTAAAGAGTAAAACTACCGGTGCAGGTTGAATGCCAGCATTTGAAACACCAGACTAACAACACATGGGTCTCAGCTGACAGAGTTAGGGTGTTACTTCATTTTGGTTTGCTGTGTTACATGTTGTATATGTAAGTGTGCTGGTTTTGACTTGCGCAGTTAAGCCAACTAATCCTGTGACTCATCCTACAGAAGCTTTTCTTTAAGTGTAATAATACCATACAAACAAAGCTTTTGCCTAATTTCTAATCCCTGTAATATAAGCAGCCAGACCTGGCCCGTGTTTGGATTGTGTGTGTATTTGAATGTGGAGGCTTGCTGGTATGAAGCGAGGCCAACTTGTGGACCATTTCCATCTTCTCCCTGGCTAATGGACCCATTAGGTGTATGGGTTGAGAGGGGAGGAATGGGATTACAAATAAAATGGTCTTTTTTTTTTTTTCTGTGTCTTTCAGGATATGAAAACTGCTGTAATCACACCGTGCAGCCACTTTTTTCATGCGGGTTGTCTTAAGAAATGGCTCTATGTGCAAGAAACCTGCCCTCTGTGCCACTGCCAACTGAAGAGCCCTTCACAGCTACCAGGACTGGGACCAGAGCCAGTTCAACAGCCAAATACTAGTGCAGAGCAGGATACCAGACCTGGAGATGCAGCTGAGCCTCCTGGTGTTGAACATGACAATAGGCCAAGTACGGAAGAGAGCCTGAGCAAGAGCAGTGGGCAGGTTGCTGATGGACAGGAGAGCCTGGAAGGCTCTGCTCAGACGGAGGGGTCCCAAAGCGTGGGCAGTGACACTGGCTCATGCCTGTCCAGCCAGGGAGCAGCCTGTGCTGCAGAACTAACTGCAGCCCCGGAGGGGTGCTCGGCTCGAGACCCAAGGGTTTGCATCCAGCTCTGAGGTGACAGAGGATGACGCGGGAGCAAACACATTTCAGAGATCCAAGTCTGACTCAGAAGAAAACCTATCCTTCCGCAGCTGTGAAAGAAGTTTAGCTCTTAATGCTGGTCAAAATGTAACCTCCCATGCTGATTTTCGTGGGCTGCTTGGTAGCGGTAACTCCAGTGAGATGTAGTAGAAACGACTCCAGAAGCTCTCTGAACTGTGGGCATAGGAAGGATGTCTGGAAATAAATAAATTGCAGTGCAAGAGTGTTTTCAAGACATAGGTGAGGGCTCAGAGGAACGAGAGGTCTGCGAGAGGTTGTAGACGGACGGACAGAACGCTAGCTTTTGTTTTGGGCAGGCAGAGGGTGTCGCGTATGGCCACGTCCCAGGGTACCTGAGCGAGTTGAGCTGCCGGTCTCTGACTGAGGTGCAGCTTTGTTGCTGACAGATTTTTTTACAGCACGTAAGCAAAAATCAAAGACAAAACAGCAGTGATTGTACTAGAAGAGGGAAGCAC
The DNA here is from genome assembly GCA_013400835.1 of Zapornia atra. Lineage (NCBI taxonomy): Eukaryota > Metazoa > Chordata > Aves > Gruiformes > Rallidae > Zapornia > Zapornia atra. Next base: position 19,735 of record VZTU01014963.1, on the reverse strand, counting down.
TCTTAATACGTCATGTGTATGCTTTGGGTGTTCTTGGTGGGGCAATTGCATTTGAATTCATGTAATCGATAGTGACTCTTGACTTTTATGACGGAGTCTTCAATATTTTGATGTATATGAAACTTTTGCTAATAACGGGCACAGTCTGGGCTGCATGAAGTAAACTAAAGCTCTAATGAACACTTTGACCTCTGCTACCACATGCAGGAGGAAAGTGGGATGAGTTTTAGGGCACGGATAGAGGCCTCTCAGTACTGTGCTGTGTAATGTTTAATTCTTGCAGCTGAATTAAAACAGTATTAAACTCTGGCGATATTTGCACTTTGGGAATGAGTACATTACTGTGTATGATCAGACTCCGCAAATGCCACTTTTAAAGCTGTTAATAGGTTTGCACCTTTTTTTCTTTGACAAGGACATGTCCATACTTCAATTTTTACATGCATCATGGCTTCAAGTAGAACTAGGGACTGGGGTGGGGAAATAGGTGGGAGTAGGGGGCAGGCAATTTTTTTATGTGAATTTTGATATGAAGAGAAATTAGTCACTTATTTATACGATAGGCTTGACTCAAGTGTTTTTCAAAGTCGGTATTCCTAATGTGAAATGTGATACTATTTTATTTTTAGTAGTAAATTTGGATGTAGACTGACAGACATAGCTGAATGTCTTAATAAATTACATTTGAAGATTTTTACACCTGGTTATGTGTTTCTTGCACTGAAATTTGATGAATTAAGTATGTGTTGAGACTTTCTTTCTGCAGTATTTACTCTGTTCCTCTTGGAGATGAGGGGAACTTCTGATGCATGCGCTCTCCCTCCATTTCCATGTCAATGCTGCATGTTGTGGTGGTACCTCCTGGCCTCCAATTATTGGCCTGCCAATACAGACTGAAAAATAATGCAGCCCTCAGGCTGGGTGGGTGGGTAGGCTGCCTCCTGCCGCTGAGCCCTAAGCAAAGCCCAAACCTACTTCCTTCTCACCTGGCAGGACGAGAATACCTGGTTACACCAGCCTTTGATTCTGTATCTCAGTTTTGTTTTCTTGCACCTTGATCAGAAATTTAAGTTTACCACATGCCCCATTGATGATGGCAAAGCTTCTGTTAACGTTGCTGGGGGTGGTGCTGGTGGGAAAGTGTGAGAATTTTATTCTTGAACTCTTCTTTTTCACTCCTGCTAATTGGTGGCCTGGGTCATGCTCTTCCATACATTTATGTGGAATTGAATATTTCTCAAAAACATGTTTTGTATGCATCTGAGCTTTTAACCTACTTAATTTAGACTGCTTCCATTCTAGCTCTGCTTAAAAGTCTGTTGAGCCAGGAAGTGGGGAATTTGTCAGCAGCACACTGAGGGGGATGCTGTTTAGTATTGTGAAACAAAGGCTTTCCCTCATTTCATAGAATAAGTTCTTGAAGGATACGCTGTTCAACCCTGCTTGCTGCCCCTGGGTGCAGGTAGGTGATCCCAGAAGTTCCTCACACTGGTGATGGGAAGGTTTTCCTTTGTGGTAAGATCACCTTGCTTCCACATTAGGGATCACGTGGTACCACAGGGGATTGAGAGCAGGAGGTGAGGAGACCTGCCAGGCTTGGCCAGTCTTGTGAGGTGAAGAACACTGATACCTCAGAGAACGCACGGAAGAGAGAAAAGTTGTGTTCATCTGCAGTGTTCCCATGAAGGCAGTGGGGAATCATGGGGGGTCATCAACTCCAGTTCATTGCTTTCCCATGCAGTATGTCTCATCATTGCTTCCATAAATACAGAAGTGGTGTTGAAAAAGTAACAAAAAACCCAAGGTTTGGCTTCACTGCCTATGCTGAGAAGTTGGTTGGTTGGTGGCCCTGCCTGTGGTAGGGGGGTTGGAGCTCTCTGATCCTTGGGGTCCCTTCCAACCCACGCCATTCTATGATTCTAAGCTGTTCCTCAGCCTGACTGATCGCTTGGCAATGAACCTTTTAATTTCTACCCTAAATTATTCATAGTTAATTGGTAATGCAAAAGCTAAAGAGAAAAGGACTACGGATTTACACCAACTCTGGTAAGGCTTAAGCGTGCCTGGAGACTCCTCATTGAGAATCAGCAGACCCCACAGACTGAACAAACCCCCACCGTCTGCTGGGACTGCGGAGCGGAACCGTGGAGCTGGGAAGGAGCCTGAAGGGCTTGGTAGGTAGGTGCTGTCTCCCACTGGAGTGAGCTAAAAGCATCTTTTCTTTGTTAGAGAAAGAGCTTAAAAGATGCGGGGGTTCAGGCAGTCCGGGCATTGCTCTGCATCCTGGCATGATGAGATGGAAACAGCTCTGATACTTGCAAGAGGGACAGGAGAGCAAGGAAGGGAGGCTGCTATCTTGGAGAGTTCATGGGAAAAGGGCTTTTCTTGGAAAATGGCATTTACCTTTGTTAGGTGCATTACAAAGAGCTGTTTGCAGAGAGCAAGCTGAGGTGGAGTGTGTGTACACTCTGCAGACGTACCTGGTTAGTAAATTCTGCTGGGCTAGAAAGTTGAAGGAGGATGTGAGGGTAAGCTCATTTTTGCTTGCTTTTTGTTTTTTCCCCAACTCAGAAATGCTGACAGAATGCCATTGCCTGAAAAATGAGGGACAGCTAGTGCTAGAAGGAACTTAATAATCTAAGTTTGCAAGGAATGGAGGTGGGTGGGAGATAAACACTGATAAGCCAAGCAGGCTGCATCTTACGGGTCAGGAAGTGCTGGGATAAAGTGAGAACTGCCAAAACTCATGCTGAGTTAGATCTTGCAGAAGAAATAAACTCTAACTTGAAGTGGGACAGGAGAAAAAGGAGGAAGGCTGCCATGGGCGAGCAGGGAGGTAAGGAATGAAATGAACCTTCTGTCTCGGTGCTCTGTAGAGCATCTGGGTGAATGCTCCTGACCTCTGAGCTTCGGTGCAGAACTCCCTCATGGATGCTGCTTGCACGGAGTTGATTTTCTCTGCAGCTGTGCATGAGTAAATGGGGGAGAAAAATGCTTTTTGAGTGTTTATGAGCAGGGTACGAGTGCAGGCTGAGGCTTGAAATCATTTTCATGTGAAGTCGTTCTGATGGTGGTATGATTGACAAACACTTGGACTCAAAAAGATGCTTCCAGCTAGATGATATAATGGCAATGGTTGGGAATTTTATAGCTGATTGGATTTTTTTTTTTTATTTTAATGGGAGCAATGGTGGCATTGTGTGATGTCTAGTCCTGACAAGTATCCTGCTCATTTACGGGGTCCTATGATGGTTCAGCCTCAAACAGCTCACCTGTGCTGACTGCTTGAGGAGGTTAACTCCGGCCTGGCCAGAACCAGGACAGGTCCATTGCTCTGGGCCCAGGGAAGTGTATTTAAGAAGGTGAGGTGACTCCATGAGAAGAGCAAACAAGCTGCTCTGTGGCTAGGACTTTGAGTTGAAAGCCTTGGTTTGGATTGCGTGGCTCTCTGCTCCCTTTGGCTTTTGGCTATTTTTCAGCAGAAGAATCTATTTCCTTCCTTGTTCCTAGTGGAGCACTTCATTTTATGCCAAGGCAGAGAGTTCTGGAAATGCACAAGGTTTTCCAGCGTGGGAAAACCTCTTCATTTCGAGTCCCCTTCCTTCCTGATTAATTTGAAATTCAATTTCTAAGTTACCTCAGTCCTTTTCCTAAAATAGAACAGAGTTTGGGCTTAAACCAAATGTTTGAGAAACAAACCTGTAACGTTTTTCCTAACTGGCAGAGACAGTTAAGGAGTTGGATTTCAGTTGGTTCAAAATTCAAATTATCCCTAGCAAATATGATAATAAAATACAAGAAAGTTGGTATCGGTGCCTAAAACCCCCCAAAATACCCAACAAAACCCTTCCTTGGGAAGGAGGACTGGCTGTTTGGAGCGTGTTACGTTGTTGGGAAGCCAGCCATGCTCAGAATGAATGTCACCAAATTAAAGTGAAGCTGTAGCTGCAGGATTTTGTTGGGGTCAGGAGAGCAAAGGGGAGGAAGCCCACTCAGAAGTACGTCACAACGCGGTAATCAATGGGCTGGAAGTTCTCAAGAAGCAACAAGCTGCTGCTGGGTTATGCTGCTCTGAGGAGGTGGTGAGTGGGTTGGCACTGGCTTTTCCATCTCCTGTGTGGTGACTTTGTATGAAGAGACCTTCACAGAATTTTCCAGCCCTGCTTGTTAGTCTCTGCAGTGTCTGGAGCTGTTGCTGGGTCGGCCCTGTAAGGATTGCTTATTTGAAGTCACCCCACAGACATTGGTGGGAAAGATCGACAAACACGTCACCCCACTAACCCCATGGCTGTGCTTGCACGTGTAAAGGTGTCAGCAAATGCTGGTTTAAACTCAGTTTTTCTTAGGGCTTCAATAGAAGTGAACTGGTTCCTGTTTTTTGTGGTGAGTGGGTTCAAGCACATTAAGGATCAGTCGCTCCCTACACCTCAGTGATAGCGGTTTTCTTTCTCCCAGCACCTATTTATGTACCTAACAGTGGCTGCTCTACCTGCCAGCACCCCACGGTGCCTTCTCAGTACAGCCAGGTGCTGCAGCACTGGGTGGCTGTGCCTGGGAATGCCCAGGGCTCTGGACAGGGAAATTCCACCAGGTTTCATAGGAAAGTGAAGATTCAGTTATCAAACAACACAGCAAATGTGTTCTGTGGCTTAAAGGTGTTACTCACTTGAAAAAAAAGCACTGTCTTTTAGAGAAAAAACCTTCCTGCAGAACGTGGTGAGCTCTCTACAGCTTGGAGTATATCAAACCGTGCCAAGAGAGTGTATCTGCCACACACACCAAGAGATGATCATCAGGGTTTAAGAGGTAAGATATAAAAGAAAAAGCTTTTATATGTGTAACCAATACAATTATTTTTTTTAAAAAAGATAAATTTTATGTGGTAGAAGTAATTAGACATGATTTTTCCCAGTGGTTACCATTTCCTGGAGGCTTATAATCCACATCCTTAAATAAATCTGGTAGCTGAAACTCTCTTGGCTAATACAGCAGCCAAAGAGCAGACGATCTGCAGAATTTTGCAGCAACAGATGTGAAGCTGAGGACTGCAACGAGGGGAAACGGCTTTAATTCTCAGGAATTTAAAATGCAAAAGTGTCTTAATTGGATCAAAATATTCAATTGAATAGGTATCTGGTATTTATAAATTAAATGATATACAGTTCCTTAATTGCCCATAGTCTGAGTTTTCTTTAAATTGATTGTTCACTTCTAGCTTGGGGAAAAAATGCCAGCTGGAATGCAGAGGGATTAAGTTTTATTTATTTTCCTTGCTAAGAGCCACATTGTGCAATTTAAAAGGAAATGTCCTTGAAAGATGGGTTCCTTTGTAAACTGTTTCAGCCCTTGTTTGTTTTCAGATGGAAATTAATTTCTCAAAGGCCCTCCGTGTTAGAAAGTGTGTGATAAGTAACGAAACACAAAGAACTGTAACCTGCTAAGATACATCTTGTTTTCAAGATCAAAATCTCCCCCTGTGGTTGCTGTTTTTGGTATAGCTGATGTGGTCATCTTACTGGAAAGAAGGCTGGTAACCATCTTCGTTTGCATAGGTGGTAGGTAACGGTGGGAGAACCTTGAACCCAGCTGTTGAGTATCACTAGAATTCTTCATTATACTTTGATGTGCTTGAATATTAATCTTTTAGGTAAGGCAGAGGGTGCAACGGAGCGTGTCTCCTCCTTGTTGAGCTTGATGGGTACATCTTGGGGCTCTGGTCCATCCCTGTTCCTGTGCCCAGCTGTAGCACATGGCAGTAAGTGTTGACTCAAGTGGTTGGAGGCATATTCACAAATGCCTGTGCAGCAAGTTCTCGCCAGAGTTAGAGTCTGAGGTGGCCCTGGTGACTTCCAGATCCCCATTTTTTCTTTTCTAAAGGGGTGGACCTGAAGAGACTAAAAGAAACTGGTGGATCACCTTTCCCTTGGTATGGATGGGGAATATAAGCTGAGTTCTGAACACTGCCTGACCCTGGAGGCAAGCGCTACGTCCAGGGTGATGGTGGGCTGGTGGGCTGCTGTAATCTTCTCCTCTGGCTTGTTTGCAACAGAAAATACAAGACTTAACCTCGTGGGGTTTTATTAGCTGTGTCTGCCTGTGTGCTGATGGGTCCTGAATGGTCCCTTTGGTTCCAGACCCAAGTGGGCTCCATACCCCTTAGTGCTGCGTGGCACGGCGGTAGGTCCATGCTCCGCTGATGTTTCTTGCTGTGAGACTCTGGGATCAAACCTTTCCCTGAGCAGGAAACTGGCACTAAATCTGTGCTTCACTCCTGAGAATCCAGCCCTCCACCACATGTCCTAAAGACGTTTGGACCCTTGCATAAACATCTGGATGAAATTAAGCCCCGTGCCTGGGCTTCACCCCTCGGGGTCCGGTGCAGCGGGACTCCGAACTCCCCAAAAGCCCGGCCTCGCTTTCCGGGAGGGCTCGCTGTTCTCCTCCTCGGTCGCAGCTGGAGGGGAGTGAGTCAGGAGGAAAAAGGAGGCTGGGAAGGGGTGAAAGCCTGGGGAGAAGCGGGGTCCGGGGCCGGCAGAACGGACAGCCCCGGCGGTGGCCACGGCGGGGCAGTGCCGCTCCGCGGACGGGAGCCNAAAAAAAAAAATTACATATTTAATCAATATTTTAAAAATTCACCAGCTGCACCCTGAGCGCAGCGCTCCCGCGATGCTGATGCTCCCCCCGCTCGCGGTTTGGGTCTGCAGAGTTTGCTGGGGAAACTGGGGGTCACATTTACAGGGGATCTGCTCTGACACCGGTAGTTTTCTTTCAACTTGAAAGACGTTTTTTGCCCGCCTCCCTCTCCCCAGCCCCCCCCCTCCCCGCACAGTGACAGGACGAGGGGGGATGGTTTTATATTGGAAGCGGGTAGGTTTAGATTGGATATTGGGAAGAAATCCTTCACTACGAGGGTGGGGAGGCCCTGGCACAAGTTACCCAGGGAAGTGGTGGATGCCCCCTCCCTGGAGGGGTTCAAGGCCAGGTTGGATGGGGCTTTGGGCACCCTGGGCTAGTGCAGGTGTCCCTGCCCATGGCAGGAACTGTATGATCTGTATGATCTTTAAGATCCCTTCCAGCCCAAACCATTCTGTGATTCTCTCTTAAAACCAAATACCACAGTGGACTCTGTTCTCAGTGACAAAGCAATCAGGTGCTGCGAAACAATTCCTTTATTTATTTCTTTTTTCCAGCTTCCCACAGACAAAGATTTATACGACAGAAATAATTCGATTGGTTTCAGGATTGCTGCTCATACATAACTCAAGGGTATTCTGAGAATCGCTTGGATTCTGGTGAAATCCCTCTGGGTGCCAATCAACACTGTCCAGCTGCAATTATGGGTTCAGATATATTTTCCTTTTCCCTTTGCTCAGGATTTTAATGCTGAGATATGCAAACATAGGCCATTGTCAAATACTCCAATGGGAGACTCTTCGGCTCCTTGAATACAGTGTCTTTTGCCTTCTTGCATAAATATTTTAATTGCTAATTTGCTGGTCTCATTTAACACAGATTTGGCATTTATCATTTGAGTTTAAACTTGTTAAAATTGACAATTTTCTTGGCTACCTATGTTAATAATTTAAAGGGAAAGCTCATTATTAAATTATTATGGGTAATTATTTTGTAACTAGTGTGGAAATTGTCATTTCTGCAGCCTTAAAAGATCCTAGAAGAAACGTGTGCAGATCAATAAGGATCAGATCACAGAAGTTGTAAAGATGCACAGGAACAGAGTCCTCTATATAAAACATTATGTAGCTCGGGCAGAATATAAAAATTAGAGTTATATTCTAATTCTCCCTATATATTTGCAGCTCCGAAGCCTTGGAGATTGCCAAAGCAAAGTGGTGCAGTTGGAGGGATCATAACAACTTTTTTAACTCTGGGTTTGGATTCTTTCTGGAGCTGTGGCTGTGGGATGGGATTTGGGTGAGCACACCTTGCAGAGCTCATGTGTGCTCGCTGTTCGTGCAATACAGATGCTGTGGGTCGGGCAGACCCCCCAGTACAGCACCCCACTGGCTTTTTGCATGGCCAATAGCTGTTTGCCCAGCGCTTTCTTGTCCTGGCTTGTCTGAGACTCTGGGAATAATGAAAAAAAGTAATACTGTTTTGCCTTTATTTTTAATTCTTTTACCTGGAAGGGAGCGAGTTCAAAAAAGCAACTACCCCAAATATCAAATATTACGGTATGAAGCCTTGTTTTGGCATGGAGTGAATGAGTCTCCAGCTTCACTGTTTGCAAAGTCAGTGGACCAAGGAGGCTGCATGGTGAGGTGAGCATTAGCACCCATGGAGCAGAGCCAGGGATGCTGGAAGTGGTTCACATTATTCCTTGGTGGCACTAGCAGTTTTTCCTTAGCAAGGAGATGTCAGGTGGTGGTTAATGCTCCCGATTCCTCTGAGCCAGTAAGTTTGATTTCTCTGAGAAATTATCCTAAAGTGTGATTAATAAAATCCTAATTTCCAGGTATCATAACCAAATGCAAGCAAGAGGAGCAGATCATCTCTATGTACCTTGAAAGAAGTGGCTGTCAGCGCTGGGTTGGTTTGTCAGAGACATGCTCCTTGGGATGGGGTTTGCAGGCTGCAGGTTGGGATCTGTAACTCTGGCACTCCCACCCAGCAGGCACTGTACCTGCTGAAATGGTGGGCAGAGGTAGGCTGAGTCCCAGCCCTTCAGGATTCCAGGTAAATGCCGCTCATTTCAGTGGGCTGGTGCTGAGCTTTACTGAGCCCCAAAAACCCTTTTCTTGCCCTGTAAATGGTAAGAGGAGCCTTTCCCTGCCTCCAGCATCAGTTTCCATCCCCAGTGGGTGATCATGCTGCAATCGGTGCTCATGGGTTTTTGCAGGTATGGTTCACCCCTGCGCACCAGCCCCTGGTCCCAGCAGCTGCCTCCATCGCTTACACAGCAGCGCTTGGCAGAAGCCTGTTGAGTTTCAGCAGTTACATAGTCATCACAGACGTAATTCCCTTAAAAAGGCTGTTTTGAGGTGCGAGGAGCATTGCTGAGATAAGTGATGCCAGCACGGCCCCTCTGGCGTCCCCCAATTTCTCAGCATCCGGCCAGCGATCTCTGCAGCTGGATTTAACTCACAGCAAAAATGTGGAGAACAATGAGGTAAAGTCAAGCCCCCTCCCCACTCCTGCCAGATGGCCCTCACGCTTTTTTAATTTTACTCTAAATGGCTGGTAAATGCTCTACAAGTACTTGGTGAGTTTACAAGGGATGTGGGTCTTTCCCATCACTTTATTTTGGGAGCGTGCAGCGTGGACTCCTGAATGGTGCCGGAGCCTGTAGCAGACCATCCCCCTCCATCTTGAGCAGTGGTCCCCGTTTTCCCGGGTCTGCAAGTTGAGTCCTGAAGGGAAGCACTGAGGGACTTCAGGAGGGTGTAGAGCAGGTCTTGGAAATGTGGTGAGGTTGGACCTGGCAGAGGTGTGTGGCAGACCATGACTAGCCCGTGTGGCTGGCGCTGACTGGGCAGCTGCCGGGCTCCGAAGGGCACGAGGGTCTAGTCCTTGCCTCTCTGCAGCTGCCAAATTCTGCCAGTGATGCCTTACACTTTTTGAGAGCAAGGGACTGTCATGGAAGCACTGAATCAGATGAAAACTTATTTTCCTGATGATTTCAAAAATACAAAAGAATGGGCGTTTACTAACCCCTTACCTTGACATTTGAGTTTCAACTTTATGTAGTGTTGAGAAACGCAAACGGAACTTTTCCACTTGCAAAATTGTGAATTTCTGGGTTTTGGCACTCGGATAAACCAGTTCTTGATCCTGGATTTCCTAATGTTTGCATCCTCCCCCCTACACCAGGATCATTTTCCCTTTGAGAACAGTACCGACTTTGGCGCTCTCATACTGTACCGGTACCGGAGCATTTCAGTGCATGAACTGGTAGGTTTGTTTATGCACAGAAAAGTTCTGCCCAGTGCTGTGAGCTTTTCCACTTGCATGGCCCCATCCTGCCCTTCATCTACTGTAGGGCTGTGGAGGGCTCGTTTGCGCTTCAGCCTCACAGGCTTTTTTATCGAGATTAGCTTTAAAGGGGCTCAAGTTGTTGAAGGGTTTTTCTACTGATAAATGGATTGAGACCCATATTTTAATCTCACGTCATCAAACATTCATCAGATACTCTTGGTCATTACTGACAGAGCCAGGTTTGAACTAGTGACCTGGCAGTAAAAGGTCCCATTAGCAATTTCCTTAAGCTGTCAAGTCATTGCAAAACACAAATGAAATGCAAAGGGATTTGGGTTTTTTTCCACTGGTAAAGGGTAGCAGTTTCTGTCTAATTTTTATTTATTAAAGACTACATTACCAGAGAACTCTGTTTTAAAGTTGTCGTGCTCTCACATAAGCCAGAAATGTGAAGCAGCCCATAGGTGGGGTGTATTGGGGTGTATTACCTGACCTGACTGCTGCGCAGGGCAGCTGCATGGTCCCACGCTGTCACACAAACACTTGTCCCCACGAACAGGGAGAGCACTGGAGAGTCCCGGTGGCAGATCCCATCCTCCCTGTGCAGGTGTGGCACGTGCAACCCATGCCAAAACGACTTGGGGTCTGTGTGTTGCTCTCCTTAAGCAATAAAAGCAGAGTGACAGGCGTTTAGAGAAGCGTCTCTGGCTCACGTCACACTGCACTGTTCTTTTACCAGCAATTTCTGTATCCAAGTTCTCTCTCTTTTTACAAAATCATTTGAAGAAATAATGTGTGAGAGGGAAAAAAAAAATTACTTCTGGCAGTCATGTTATAATGGCTCTTGTGCTGACAGCCCTTTGGGAACAGTGGCAGCAGCGGGGTAAGTATATATGACATCTTTGTAGTGATAAAGAAACAAATAAATGTTCCCATTAACACTCCATCAGGTCAACAGCTATTCCAGACCAACATGATGTTAGAGGAACCGGTTTGATTCATATCATCTAAGACACACTTTTTCTCTTGCAACATCTCTTCTGGAAGGCACATAAACCAGAGGTCCTGCTCCAACCAGGTGGAGTCATTAAAGAATGGGGGAACTTTTTACAAGTTGCTTGAAATACCCTGGCTGGGATCCAGCTCCAGCACTGTTGCTGTGTCTGTTTAACAGTTCCTTCATCACACCACGACAAGGACTCTGTTTCAGCGCTGGAGGAAGTAATTTCTCCATACATCGTTTGTAACGCATTTTGGGAGGCTTCTGAATGCTTCCTAAGCCCCGCAGTGAGATCAGTGGGATGTGAGCCTTACCATAACAATCTGCTCAGGAAGCATGAGCAGCATTTGTGTATCATCCATAATGAATGGGTGTGCATATGGAACAAACACGCGTGCTCACAGATGCCTCCTCAGTCAGGCTACCCTCTTTCCTAAGGAAGTCTGTGCGAGTTGGGCTTGAGTGAGGACTGCGAGATGTTGTTCCCGGCACAAACGCTAGGTAGCGAGGAGCACCGCCTGAAATATTTCTGTTCAGGGGGGTGTTGAAGCACACCTTATCCCTGCTGAAATGCAGGCTTTAAAGCAGGTACAGTCTTTGTAACTAACATGGGATAACCCAGAGCTCCTCATGAGTGTGATGTCCCTTTCCCACATAAAGGGCACTGTCCAGTTGTCTCTTTACCAGAACTCTTCCAACTTTTCCTCACAGGCTGAATGTTTTTGAGAAAGGTTCCTAAAAAGGGATGTGAGAACTCCAGGTGGATGCCTTTCTTCTGCCTCCAGTTGCAGAGAATCCTGCACAAAGATAAAACCAAAGAAATCCCTTGTTCTGGATCACACAAAGCAGGGACTTAAGCTTCAAGTTGTCCAAAGCTCTGGAAAAGCCATATAAAAGTGAGTATCTCTTTGTATGTTTAACTTCATTGCAACCAAAGTGCTTCTGTGCTGTGTTCTGGCAAAAGCTCACTGGTCAAAGGTGGTTATGCCTCTGGCTCCAGGCAAAATGTCTTAGCCCAGATGATGAACTTAGTTCTGCTTCTGCTGAAATCATAAGACCTTCTGATGTTAACATGAATGCCAGAGAAAATAGGTTTCAAAATGGTCAGCACAAAAAGAGCAGCCAAATCCCAGGTCCTAGACAGAGGGAGCTTAACGCTTGCCAACCCAGCAAGTTGTGTGTCTCCCTTATCACTCCCTGGTTTGAAGGAAGAGCCTGAGGTTTGGGAGTACACCCTTCAAAAGAGCTTGCACACATTTAAAGTAAAAAATCCCAAGATACAAAGTCCTCAGAGTTTATGTAAGTGTTTAAAAGGAAATACAGATTCCTGAGTCACTTTAATCCTTCCGACAGTATTCAGTCTTGATTCAGCAAAGTGTGTGACAACTTTAGTAGATGTTTAAACCCTTTCCTTTTAATATGCTTAAACTCATAGTCTCAGAGGGAAGGAGTTTCTCTGGGTTTCTCCTATCTTACACAGCAGACATGTCCTTCCATCTCCCTCAAGTCACTACCAGATGATCACATGAGCTTTGCTGAATTGGCAATGAAAAAAAAAAACACCAGGGGAAGATTTTTTGTGATAAAATAACAACCATAATCTGTCCAGTGGCTGCCAGAAGAGACAGACACACACAAACCAGCCTTAACGTGTCGTGAGCTGGTGCCGGTACTGTAGGAACAGAAATCTGCGGCTCTGCGTCTGCCACGAGGTGCGATTTCCGCTGATGTTCTCGAGAAACAGGTCTCAGCTGTTTCCAGGGAAAGTCGAGGGCGTTCGCCCTTTACAGGGCCGGTTTGCCCCTCGCATGAGCAGGGCTGCCTGGGGGGCCCGCGGTGCGTTAGGACCGGGCGGCTCTGGGGCCGGCAGCGCTGCGGTCCAGTTCCGCCCGCAGCCCGAATTACCGGGGGAGAGCGGTAACACCCCGACGGCTGAACTCACGGCTCCACGCCACCCCGTGCCCTCGCCCACGGACGACCGCGGTAGTACGGGCTAGCGCGCACCCACGGGCGGGGAAGGGTGGCCCAGGAACCCCCCAAGCCCGGGCGGTAACTGCACCGCCCCTGCTCGGATGGGCTGCCGGACGTGGGGACGCGGCTCCCCCGGGAGCCCCGTGGGACAGGCGGGTGCCGCGGGAGCCGCTGTCCCCTCCCCGACCCCC
>VZTU01014959.1:0-21069 GCA_013400835.1 Zapornia atra | reverse complement strand
TTAATTTTCAGGTTTATAAATCCAGCACTTTGAGCTTAAGTTGTTTGCACAGCATACTATGCTGTACTTTTGGGTTTGGATGTGTTGATTGCTGCTGCATGCTTTAAGCTTTCTGGATGTGTTGGTACTTTTGTTGTGCCAAAGCCCAGTAAGTCTGTCACATGTTACAGGACTGTTCCTAATGTTAAAGACAAAATGGAAGTGGCCCAAAGCTACTCTAGGGAAAATAATTATATTTCAATCATACTTCAGATGTAATAAGTATTTAAACTTATATTAGGCACTTTTATCATTCATAATGTGGTGCTGGTGCTAAGATTCCTTGTTTGTTTGTTTGTTCTTCTCAGCCTCACCTTTCCCATCAATTCTTGTCTCAAATATTTGTATCCACCGCCTTCAAGTACAATTCTAGCAAATATAGCAAATGCCTTGGCAAGTGTGCCCAAATTTTATGTCCAGGTAAGTAAAAAATGGCAAAAAAAAGCATAAGAACTAAAGTGTCTTCTTTTGCCTCTTTTAATTATCCACAGAAATAATTAAGTTAGTTTTCCTGTGATAGTGTTAACCAATGGTAACTTTACTTTTTTTGATTAGCCTTTTTAGGGTCTTGCTCATATATTTATCACTAGTGTTGTATCTCAGGAGCAGGCTTTCACATTGTTTAATAACCAGTGTAGTGTGTCTTCGTTAAAACTGTGCTGATTTATACCTTCCAGAAGTTATTAGATATAATAACTATCAATGAATTATTTTGATGTATTTATTTATTTAAAGGAAATCTATCTTGAATAATTTCAGGTGCTTCATCTTATGAATAAAATGAATCTTCCTCCACCTTTTGGACCAATTACTGCTCGCCCTCCCATGGTAACCCTTTTTTAATGTATGTTTTAAGGACTGTAAAATGGATTCACAATTTTAAATATTAGCAATATGCTAGGAAATGTAAGTTAACACTGCTAAAAGTAGGAGAAATCTCTAGAGGATAGGAAATACTGCTACATTTCATTGGGCAAGGTGTGCATGTTGGTCTGAATAAAGACATGTATGTATGACAGTAGCACTGGAATAGTTCAAGCTGTCGAGTATTAACAAAAGGGAAGTTACAGCATCAAATTACAGATACAGGAAATAAAGAATATCATTAGCCTGTTGACTACAAAGATCTGTTAAGTTCTAGGGAGTTCTGATTAGATTCAGGCTCTAAATGATTACATGGAGCTTTTGGATGTAACTTTGGCTGAAAGAATCAGGGTTGAGGGAAACTGTCAGAGGCTCAGGAGCAGCTGTTTCTGATGACAAATACCAGCGCTGTGGTCTTAGTTCGGTGGTGTTGTGGTAACAGTTCGACTGCCAGCAGAAGATTGAGCAAGTGAGAATTTGCATTAATATGGATAGCTACAGTATTTGGATATAGTGAAGTTGTGCTCCACTACACTTTGTGTTTGCCTTAACAGAACAACTGCTTCTAACAGAGGAGCTAGCTGGTAAAAAAAAAATGGTGAAATCTATAAAATGAATTCACACTGAATTTTCTGGCAGTAATTTTATTTGTTGCCTGGTATTTGGTCAGGTTAAGCACTGTGACTTTAAAGGTCATTCGCAAAGAGTAGGAAGGTGAGAAGCTAGACCTTGAGATTCCTAGAGCAGTTTCTAAAGGGCACAGAGTGTTTCTAATGCCAGAAGATGACAGCATGTTATAGAATTGATGGAGGTACATAAAAGTAGCTGTTAAGTGTAGTAAGTTTGTTGAAAGTGGGGCTGGAGATCATTTTGTACGTAGGGAATCCCTTCGATTTTTGCACAAGGAAAAACCTGGTATCTTTTGTGAAATCCTCTGTCCTTAAATAAATAGAAATATAACTTTGATATGTGATGGAAGGTTCAGTGTAGACACTGAAATGGCTTGGGAGCTTAGGCCTTCTCCCATGTGTTTCGACCACATTCCTCTCTGGGAAGTCCTTAAAGCGGTCTGCAAAGTAAAAACCCAGAGCTCTGGTTGCTAGCTTGGGGGGTTTTTGGGTTTGGGTTTTTTTTTAACTCCTCACATTTACAGACATTCACTGTTATGCTTCAGAAAGCAGCATTTTTTTTTTCTTTCGGAAGGTTTTAATGTATAACACAGTTTAACAAAATGTCATATAGATCCTTATAAACAGACTTTAAAAAAATGCTCATTGTCATCTTGTAAGTTATTGCTTTGACTGTTTTTTATTATGTAAAAGAAAACAAGGTAGCCATTATTTTCCTTGAAATGTTTAGTTACTTTTTAGGTTACTTTTTTAACTTCTTCCCCATAATTAGTATGAAGAGTATTTGCCAGTGCCTGTGCCACCTCCCCCAATCCCACCTCTGCCTCCTGAAGAGCCTCCTTTGCCTGAAGAGGAAGAAGAGCAGCCATCTAGTGGAGAAGAATCAGAATATGAGAGTGATAATGAGGAGGAAAAGGAGAGGTAAACATCTTACAGTCATGTGCAGGTTTTTAAAGTGACAAAATTTTTAACTTTTCTAGCATCTAGTTCAGCAAATCTTGAAATTGGTTAATGCTTGCAGCATATAGATGATCTTTCCATAAGCTTAAGGAAGCTCCAGAGTGAATTAAAACAGGACAGTACTGGTTTGAGTCACAGTATGAGAAGGAAAATACCAAATGGTATGCAAGTTGTCATTTGTTTCCATGTCCAAAGACCCAAGAAAACAAAAGATCATGATGAATAGAGAGTGCAAGGAAGCAATAATTACTTTGTTTCTGGGTTCTTAATTTTTTTCACACCTTTAATTAAACTATTAATTCTGAATCATATGTGCACTCTTCACATTCAAAATGTTCTGTGTACATCAGTGTGGTTGCTAGGAGTAATAACAGGAGGCTGTGTGTGCTGAGGATTCTCTTGCACTTTTGGTACTGAATTTCATCATAGCTGTACTTTTAGTCTAAACAAAGAAGCAATTTTCTTAATCTGCTATTTAAACTGAAAAGTAAGCCAGAAAGTTCCTATGCTATATTCAGAGAAGTATTTGCATTTGGAGGAAAGGCAATCCTGTTGAGTGGAAATAATGGTATAAATAAGGGTTCAGCTTCAGCCTTCTTGGCATTTCTGCAGCTTCAGTGTCTTAATTAGGTGCATGCTTGGGGGATGAAGGGCTGTCATTGAACTCACTATGATTTTGATCAATCACTTAAATGCTCTCTGTATATCAAGTTGCTATGCATTATAGTTTAATGTGATTTTTTTGTCTTAAGTTAGATTTTATAAATGTATTTTAATAAGTTGTATTTTAAGGGAGAGGAAAGGGTTCTCAAAATGAGTATTTTCAAATAAATTATAAGCCACTTTGGTTTTGTTCTAAATTTTCTTTAAAATAGAATGACCAAGTTGATGGAATTAGCAACCCTTCAGCCTAAAAGACCAATAAACACAAAGAAGCGTGGTGTTAGAAAAAAGCAAAGAATTAAAGACTTACTGAATGTTCCTGTGTGTACTCCTCACAGGTTTGTATTATTTCTATGCCTTTTATGCTTTTTTTCAGAATATTATTCTTTTTGCTAAATAATGTTCTCTGAATTGTTTGCTTTACTGTTGCTGTTTTAGCACAAGCACTCTTCATTGATAGGTAATTTTAGTAGTGGTGATGCTCTTCCTTTATCCTCATGCTTGGTGTTATTGCTCTGAAGGTACAAATTGTCGTGTAACTTGAACTCATGTATGCTCAGTGTTAATATGTAAAGTGTACCTGGTTCAATATCTGTTTCTCTTGTGTTCAAACTAGTATTTTTTTTTGTATAAGAAAGAAAAATAATTTCATATCACAGCCCTGACAGAAGCATCTGTGTGTTATCTTAAAATAAAAGTTTCAAACTTAAAAAAAAAAGGAAAAAAAGAGATAATGACAGAATAATAATAAACAGACTTTGTTTTACATAGTTTTGGTTTCCAAAACTGCAGTAGTATGGCACAGTAGAGACCAGTGCAGTATTTCTGTGTAGTGGTGATCAATTGTGAATGTATTCTTACTGTTAGCAGTCTTATTCCTCCAAGTGATCTGGCATAATTTAAAAAAAAAAAAAAATTTTATACATTATGTGAGAGAGCAGCAAGGCCAGAGGTTTTTTTTCATATTTAAGTTACTGATAATGTTTTGATTAAGTGTCTGTCTTTAATGTGGTATGCAATCCTTGGGTTTGCTCTCACTGCCAGCCATACCTACCGTACTTGTAGTGTTTTAATCAGCATGAACTATATTGGGTTAAACTTCTGAAATTAAAAACTCGTGTATTTGTGGTAAACAGCATAAAGTCTATCTATAAGAAATCTTCTATCTGAATATGTGTTCATCAGTGTCTGACTCTAACACGTTGTTTTAAACAGCAATTTGCACCCTACACTGTCACCTTCAGATGTCTTTGAGCAGCCACAGCATATAGGTCATAAAAAAATTGAGTTCCATATTACTACTGACATCCCTGCTGTTCTTCAGATAAACTCAGAAAAAGAAGAAAAAAATGGTAAGAGTGTTTGTATTTCAACTGTATTTATTATGAAATTCATGTGATTTTAGCAGTCTTCTACACACTGAAATTCATAGAATCATAAGGGTTGGAAGGGACCTCGAGAGCTCATGGGGTCCATCCCCCCTGCCAAAGCAGCTCCCCAGCTCATATTGCACAGGTCGGTGTCCAGACGGGGATGGAATCTCTCCAGAGATGGAGACTCCACACCCCCTGGGCAGCCTGTCCCAGGGCTCCCTCACCCTCGCTGGGGAAAAGTTCTTCCCCATGTTGGTGTGAAACTTCCTGTGCTCCAACTTGCAGCCATTGCCCCTTGTCCTGTCTCCACAGACACTGAAAAGGGNAGGAGATCCCTGTCTTTTTTATCCCAGGGAGCCCAGAATTGGACACAATACTTCAGGTGGGGCCTGACCAGGGCAGAGTAGAGGGGGAGGATCACCTCCTTTGACCTGCTGGCCACACTCCTCCTGATGCCCCCCAGGATCCCATTGGCCCCCAGGGCACACTGCTGGCTCATGGCCAACCTGTCATCAACCAGGACCCCCAGGTCCTTCTCCCCAGAGCTCTTCTCCAGCAGGTCACCCCCAGCCTGTACTGATTTAAGCAGTTACTCCTTCCCAGGTGCCAGACTCTCCACTTGCTTTTGTTGAATCCCATCTGGTCTCTCCCTGCCCAGCGCTCCAGCCTGTCCAGGCCTCGCTGGATGGCAGCGCAGTGCCAGAGAATTATTTTCTTCTTTTGAACATTCTGTAAATAGCATACACCGGGGTTTAAGAACACCAGCTTGCATCTTGTCTGCATCTACTGTTTTTTCCATTTTAAAGCAAAATAGTAAAGGATCTAGAGAATTTTAATGGTCTGTTCTTAAATGATCTATGTGATTATGGTGAAGTGTGCTTTCTTTCAAATGCTAAAGTAATTTTCACAGATGGGTTACAGATGCATTCTCGGTATTAAATGATTTCTTACAGGGTTACAGTCAGTCTGTGTGTCTTGGTACTTTACAGTAACACATAGTTTCTTTGAATAAAAATTAGATGAATCATTAAAATGGATGGTGGCTTGAGCCTCAATCCATTTTAATGGCTAGTTTTAAGTTTACTGGCATGTGCCATGTCTCATTTCTAGTACAGTTGATTTTATAGGACCATATAGAGTGTATGTCAAACACATTTCTTTAATGATGTGTTCACATTGCTTTGAGAAGTCTACTATATTAAAATGCTGCCATAAGGAATATGCTTTTTTGCTTGCTGCTGATGCTTCTTGGGGATAAACATACAAGCCACTTAGGTAATGTGTTGAAATTTCAGACCTTTACGCAGCCACAGAAGAAATCAATAATACAGGCTTTGGAAGGATTTTCCCAGCTCCTAGCTCAAACGATAAAATGGAGACTGAAGAGGAGGATGAGGAAATACCATCAGAATTTATTTCTAGAAGGGATCTAGAAAAAAACAGACTTTCTAGAGAAGGTATAACTGAGAATAAATTATCTAATACTAGTTCTTTGATTTGTCACAACAAATATTTCCTTTACTAATTGATTGTAGGTTAAATTTACATATTTTATAGTGAGAAAAAACCCAAAGTAATTAAATGACCTAAAATGTTGTTTTTCTGTTGTTTTCAAGAAATGGAAAAGTTTTCTGTTTTCAAAAACTATGAGCCAGGTGATCCAAATTGCAGGATATATGTGAAGAATTTAGCCAAACAAGTTCAGGAAAAGGTAGGTAAACAAACGAATTAAATATCTATCAAAAGTGCATTTTATCGGCTTCCTTTTATGCCTATCCTTTAATTTCAGGATCTCAAGTTCATTTTTGGCAGATATATTGACTTCGAATCAGAAGTGGAACGAAATATGTAAGTTAATTGGACACTTGGTTAAAATTAAGCCTTCTGTAATACTGGTGAAAATAATTGTTTTAAAGCTAGTCAGCTTTACCTTTTTCTTTATGCTTCTGCATAAACAAAAAATAATCTGAACATCATAATCTATCACAAGTACAGAAATAGCATTATTTTTATTAGTGCCTGAAGACCCTACTATTTTGCCCATGTGTATTTTTAACCAAATTTATTCTTTATTGGATGAGTGACGTAGAATAAACAGAGTAGAGGGTTGTGTGTATATCTGATGACTTTGCCTGTGCCATATGTAGTACAGTTGCACACCAGTTTGCCACCCTGAAGTCTAATGCTACTTCTTACTGAATGGTTGCCCCTGCAGAATGGACTCCAGTGATAGAATTCAGGCTTGTAGGGTCTGCTCCCATTTCTGCTGTTTCTCCAACTTGAAGCATGAGGATTATATTTGTCCTGGAAAATACAAAGATGTGGTTAAATACGAGTACTTCTGAATTCTTAATTTTGCTTCTAGGTTTGATATACGTTTGATGAAAGAAGGCCGTATGAAGGGACAGGCTTTCATCGGACTTCCTAATGAAAAAGCAGCTGCTAAAGCTTTAAAAGAAGCAAATGGATATGTCTTATTTGAAAAACCCATGGTGGTTGTATCTTTTTCTTCAAAAATGTACATATTCGTTGTAATCTCTGTGAAGCTCAAGTTATTCTGTCATAGTATTCTACTTATTAGAAATCTATGGAAAGAGAAAATAACTTAAAACCAGACAGCAGAGCATAGTGTAGTATTGTTAATTTTATGGTAAGTCAAAAATATATAGAGGCACCTCTTCTGAAATAGGAAAGTAAATGTGCTTTATTTATAACAAGAAAATAGACTTCTCTGATTTAGCTGTTTTAATACTGCAAACACAATGCAAAAGATAATTTAGCTGTATGACCACTATATTTCAATTAAGTATGCTTTTTGGCTTGGTTAAGCCTATATTTGCAGAATTAACAATGTAAAGAAATGTTCCTGTTAGAGTCAGTGGTGTCAGTTTTGACTGCTTCTCTAGCTGGAGCTGTCAGTTACTTTTTGGACCTGTGTAATGTGTTGGGATTCCTGCACTTTGTGATCATATTGCCCTGTTTTTTCGTCTGTAAGTTTTAAATTTTCCTGCCCTTTCTCATTTTTCACATAAATATTTCATAGTTCATTTCTTTATACTCTTGTTCACCCCAACCTCTGTTCCATTTAGCTTTTTCCTTCCAAATGCCTACTGAAACATTAA
The DNA here is from genome assembly GCA_013400835.1 of Zapornia atra. NCBI lineage: Eukaryota > Metazoa > Chordata > Aves > Gruiformes > Rallidae > Zapornia > Zapornia atra. The sequence continues at coordinate 13,419 of VZTU01014959.1, read as the reverse complement.
AGTTATAGAATTAACATGCTGAGATGGAGAGCTGTAAATATCAAGCATTTATCCTGCTGTAGTTACTCTGTAACTAAACCATTCAGGGTTAGTTCTCCTTGCTTACTACTGCAAACTCTCAAACAGGCTGTCTTTAAAATTTTTGTACTGCAGATAAGTGAGGTCCCAATCTTTGACTAATAGATACTTTTGTTATAATATTTAATACTGCAGTAGAATTTTCTCACAGATAAAGGCCGTTTCTTAAACTGTCTTTTACTGAAATAATCCTTTTTTCTTCTTGATTGACTTCTGTTTGTCATTGACACTTGTAGTCCTTAACAGAGTTGCAGCAATTTGCTCGTTCAGCTAGACCAAAACAGGATGCCAATGAAGGGAAAAGAAAAAAGTAGAACACTGCATAAGGTATGGATTCTCTGCCTGAAAATAAAAATAAATACATACACTGGGGGTGTTTGTTAATTTGTTTTATTGGGGTTTTTTTTTGTTTGTTTTTATTATATTTTTAATGGCTGCTTCAGAAATAGTGATGGTGGAGGGGAAGTGTTCCATACAAATGTTTTTTTTTTTTTACTTTAATATGCCCTTTACCAGAAAACTATATAAGGTATATAGTTAGTGTAAGTTAAAAATGTTGATTCTTCCTCTGTATAGAAACTTGGAGACTGTCATTTCCCTAATCTTGATATCCTAGGGTAGTTAATTTCTCTAACCCTGGAATTGGGAAGATGGGAAGAATATTTCTGTGGAATCTGGTCACTTACCTTTTAGTAATCTTCTGGGGTTTTGGCTTTGGAAAGAATTGCCTCTCTTCTTCCCTTCTGTCCCCAGGATTTTAAAGTCATCCAGAAGAACTGTTTCTAGAAATAAATTCGTTTAGCTAACTCTGTAAAGGACCTTTTGGCCTTGCTAACTTTGCAAAATGAGATCTTAGTACTGCTGCAGGATCCTTTAAACTTGCCTGATTTAAGGAAGGATATTGCATCAGAAAGTGCTACTAAATGATGCAGTGATCAAGGCTTCCTTTGTTGTGGAATGCATAGGTCCTCATTTTTTACATTATTGTGAGGGTTTTCGTGGCCTCAACACATTTGAATAGTGAACTGTCACAAATTAGAATGTGAAGTAACTTGTGCAAGAATTAGAAGCAGTTCAGTCTGAACCCTTGATAGATCAGCTAGCTCACCTTTAAAAGGCCTTTAACTTAATTACAACAGTTGGGCATCAGTGGTTACGCCTCCACTCAAGACCAAATGAACTTAGAGCTTAGACTGAATGCTTCTAACACTGTGATTTTTAATTGGGATGTTTTAATCCATTTGAAATAAAGGATATGAACAGCTGGTTTTGGTTTTTAAGAGTTGGTTGGAAATCCAGCAGTATCATTATTGTGAGGGTAGTGTTTGTTTTAAACAGTTACGTTAATTGTAGATTTCTTTTGTCAGTTGTCTAAGGGCTTTTTAATCAGATTATACTACAGTTTGTTTTCCCTTATTTCTGAGACACTCCTTGGTTTTACCAGATTCTATTTTGAGTTTCTGATTTGTGGTTTGCAAAGTCTGTCTTTTATCTTATCAAATTAAAGATCTTTTTTTTTCTGTATTGGTCATTGAGAAGAGACAAAGGAATCTTGGCTAAAGTACACTGTTAGGAACATGGGTTTGTGGGAATGTATGTCTTGTTTCTTACTCCTTCCTGGTTAGGAAAAAACGTACTTGTGTGCAGTAAGAAAATTACTAAGGTTTCCTTTAAATGCAAGAAAACCTTGAAGTTTTTAGCTGTTGGAAAGCCTTATAAATGAAGTTGGAACACTTTTTATTCTTTAGTTCCATATGTTTCCAGTTAATTTTGTACATTAAATCCACTACTTACTTCACTAAGCATGCTAAATAATACCTGAATTGCATAAAGAAAATCACGAGGTACTTACTGGGCTATGAATCATTTTGATGGTCAGCTTGGAAGCTTGTTTTAGAGTGAGCAAACACATACTTACGCAAGCCTTGTTTGTACACCTGAAAGTCCACATGGGTCACTCTGGTGTAATGGGTTTAACGTACCACGGGCAGAAGGTCATCTTTGCCTTGACCGTCTGTATGCAGGTAGGACCGAACGTGCCATAGACTTAATACAGGTCCCGATGGATCCATGAGGTTTAATTAAAAATACTTCCCAACTAATGAAGAAACTGAGCCCTATTTCTGTATGAGTGTTTTCCTGTTCCTGCTGGAAATTCCAGATGGATGCTGATTTATGGTGCAAAATTCCATGATAGAAATCTGAGTCTGTAAGAAAGAGTGGTTCCAAAGTCTCATTTGAAACACAAACGTACATGGAAACAAGTTTGTGCGAACATTGGAGGGGCTTCAAAGTTCATCTGTATCTTGTGTCTTGATGTTTATTTGTGGGGTTTTTGTTACTTGGTGTTTGGGGTTTTCTACTAAATTCACATAAAATTTTTATTATCTTTAAACAGGAAGAAGCTGTTTTAAACTCATGAATGTTATTGCAAATATTTTTATTGATTTTTAGTATTTTCTCTACAGAGATTTTATTCTTTGTAGAGAATATAACACATGTAATTTATAAAAGTACTAAGTAACTCTTTGCTGCCTGAAATGTCTTTTTCTTGATAGACTGGGAACAATTTCAGTTAGTATTTGGGGTGACTTTTTTCTGTAGCTAAAATACAGCTTTTTGGGAGAAAGTTTATGTAAAAGAAACTGATGTTGAGGGGTCTCCAGCTTCTTCATAGGGAAGAAGTTACTTGAAAACCTGCATTGAATGGAAACATGGTTGGGTTTTGGACCTGATGGAAAAAGTGAGTCCATAAAATGGCAAAGCACTGAGGAGAGAATTAAAGAGATGGGGAAAAAATCTGGTGTCCTAGTAGTTCAAGTTATCAAAAAAAATGTGTTTACCTTTGAATATGGAGTTCAGTGTTGGTGGACTGACTCATCAGCCCTCATTAAATCTCATAAGGGGTCAGAACTGTATTTTTTGAGAGGCATATTTGCTTATGATAGGTAGCGTAAAGTTATGTGTGTGCAATACTGAGAAGCAAATAAAATTAAACTGCATTCTGCTGTTCTTCTTCAGAAACATTCCTGCGTAAATACTGCAGTAATACTGTCATGCAGAGTGTATCCTTTCTTGTTGTATCCTTTTTTGTGCAATGTTTCCTGTAGCACTCGACCACATCTAAGTTGTTGTATAGAGTAGGTGTGGGGAGGAGTTTACATGTTTTAGAGATTGAACTAATCTGGTAACTTTAAAAGCAAAGGGCACTTTTGAGGGGAAAAAATACTGAGTTGCCTGTGGTGTGTGAATAGACAAGGAGGGTTCCTAGCCTTAAAAGATAGCCTCCACCTTTTTCAAAGGTCATATAACTTGCTTGTATGAGCTAGAAGTGTTCCACAGATGCGCGTGGAGTTGTGCTGAGCTCACATTGAGAATTCTGTCTTGGTTTTCTTTAAATAAATACAGTAATAATACTGTGGTGTTTAAAGTACATTGCAGAGCAATTCTTAGTAATATAGGGTTGACCAGTATTTTAGATGATTTCATTACTGTTGTCCTGATACAGAAGCAGTCTGTAGTTGACTTAGCTTGTACATTCCTTCCTTTTTTCTTTTTAGCACAGAGAAGAAAAATCTAACAGTATCTTGTAATGAAGTATTTGGAATTGAACTATTAATCAGCTATTAATCGCTGCTACCTTTTTGTTGGTTTTTTAGGTTTTGGGATTTTTTAGATTGTTCTCTGCCTTGAAGTGTTGTTGCTGCCTATGACATTTTTCTTCTGGGTTTCATTACATTATTATTTAACTTACTGTAATATAAAATTAATACAGCCTGCATCGTCAGGTTTTTTCAGGCATTCAGCACTTACTTAAATACTAAGCATCTTTCCATTTAGTTTTGTCAAAAGAAAGCATAATGCTACTATTTTCTAGTTATTCTTGCTTTTAACATGCCTTTGTGATGTTCCAGGTCCCTTTTGTGTTCCATCTTTGCATTATCAAGCTGAGGGAAGAAGCAGTGTAATCACCAGGACTCTTGAACTGTGCGTAGTAGCATTTCTAAAGTATTTAAGGCAGAGTATAAATTTTCTTGTCTTAAAGATTCCAGATACCTTTAAGCTGTCACAAGACATGTATGGTGGTTTGCTTGTGAAATCTAATAAATTATTTCCTTCAGTTTTGCCTTTTTGTCTTCATTTGACCTTTGTGGGGTTTGGGAGTGGAGATGCTTATTTTTCAAAAGGTGGACAGTCTAGCTGTAACTGTGCAGCATGTTCTAGATGATTCAGATAACATATTCATATGCACTGCACCTCTTTTGAATGTGATCTGTAGCTATTAATGTTCCAGGATAAAAAGATAAAGAATCTCATTGTAATCTCACTTTAGTGGAAATCTTTTTCAGTCTTAGAGACCAAACAGGAGTACTAGTGCAATGGCATGAATTTGTACTCTGAAATTAGGCACTTGGGAATTAATTTTCACTGTTCACCCACATCTTGAAAAATAAAGAGTAGCAGTTAAACCAGTGCAGGTTTGGTCTTTACCCTGTTGAAATGTGTTTAATAAAAATTAATGCTGTGGAGGTCATGTACTAGAATGTTACATACTAGGAAGATTAGTGTAACTTTCTAAAACTATGTGAGAAACCATGCTGTGAGGTTTACTTTGCAGGATAGTCCAGTGGATTTAAGGTGAAATTTATTCCATAAATATTAATAATTGATGGTGTGGTAACAGGCTGGTGTAAAGAACTTGTCTCATTGTTCCAGCTGCAAATGGCCTAAATAACTAGTATTGATTGCTGAATCAAAGTAAGTGCATCTCTGCTCTCTTTTCAGTATGAGTTGTCTGTTCAATACGAGCTGGCTTAACAGATAATTTTAAAAATGTTTTACTAGAATTCTTACCTCATTTGCTGCTTTCCCATGTGGACTGTGTAGTTGTTCATTAGTTTATCTTATCTGTATTTTGAGTAGCAGGCCAGGAAAAAGTACACCGAGAGAGGACGTTTTACAAGAACTTCTGAGGTTCATGTACTTAAAGTGGCTTAGAAAAAAGTGAGTATTCTGTGGCCACTCTGGTATGAATAAAGCTAAGCTATGTTCTTAGTGGGGTTATATTATTAAATAATAAACAAAACGTACACCCCCCCCCCACCTTGCACTGATTTCTACCAAGGAAACTTCTGCAGCCCAGTTGAGAGAAACAGTGAATACAGCCTTATTTCAGTTTTTCTTCATAAGGCAATGACATATAGCCAGCAACACTTCCTATTTAACCAAACTTTTAAATGTACCCATATCACTATAATTTTTACACTCAGATAACCTAACAATACTGAATTTTACTATTAGTACTCTTGTATAAATTGACTCCTTGATTATAGAAAGATCTGGTGATAGTAGAAGCTAAGTGAGGTTTATTTTCTACTTGTGTGCCTGTCAGAATTTTCTTTGAAAGCCAAATTCAGAAGGCCGTAATAATATGCTTTTAATTCTAAAGAGATGGATTTTTAAAGGGTAAGCACACTACTCCAGTGTCCTCACAGTGAGTTTTATAAATAAGGCTTATCTTCAGTTCCAGTCTTTTGAGTGCTTTTTCCTCAAAAACTTGGAACTTTAGGGACTTCGTGAAGTGGTGGGAAAAAAATTGTTTTGAGAAGGTAAGAAAAACAGTGTCTCCTGTAAAGTGGAGTTAAAGTGCATTCATAAAAAATGGTTTCTAGCTAGATTATCCTTATGACAATAGTAACTTGGAAAATTCACCATGACATTTCACGTGTTACATAGTTTACGTCTTTGTTTTCCATATCTGGAAGTTGGCAGCTAAGAGGCACCTGATGTCAAACTGGAAATCCTTTTTTCTTAGTTATTTTCTATGTCATTTCCAACCACTTCCAGTTCATTCCTTCAGTATATCGCCCTAATTACTGCCTTTGCTACTGTGAATACTTGTTTTCATTAAGTAGCTTATGTTGCTGCTGTACCTGTTGTGGGACAGACACTTGAGTACTGCAACTCCTACCTGTGTCTTACTCCTCTGGCCTAGCGAGCAGCTTCTGGCCTGGGATCTTTTTGTTATATACAGATAAATATTGACTGTTCTCAGAGAAAGAAAAACATTATTCTGATAATGGCAAGCTCTGTTTGTTACTTTGTATGACAAAGCCATTGTAGCAATTAAGGTAGAAAATGCTAGTTCATCCACTGTAGTCTTCAGAGGTGTGGGGCTGTCCTTGTGCTGCCATGTATTAGTCTGTGTCTGGATAAAGCTGCTTTATGAAGCTTTGTGACTGGGATTGCCACACATAAAAAGGTACACACAAAGGCACGTTTGCTCCGTGTCCGAGCATCCATGCTGAGTCACAAGTACAGACCTAAATTACCCAAATACCGTCTAAAAAGCCCAGTAACCTTTCAAAGCACTGCGGCAGGCTGGCAGCCGGCCCTGCGATGCTCAAACTACTCTTCACCTGTAGCTGCAGAGAGCTTTCCCTTCTCCCGTTTTGAAAGCAGCTGCCTTCCAGACTGTAACGTGAAACTGGATCAGCACCACCACCTCTAAACCAGCTTTTTCCTAGCCCGGCCTATTTTCCCCTGTAGCGCTTTCGCAGCGCGCTGCCGCGGGCGACGACAGGGCCGCGGGCGACGACAGGGCCGCGGCCTCCGCGCCGCTCCGCCCCAGCGGAAGGGGCTGGGCTCCCACCGCAGCTGCCCCGGCGGCGCCCGACGGGCGGCGCGTTGCGGTGGGGGTAGAGGCCGTCGAAGAGGACACAGGCCAGCTCCAAAATGTGCGTATTGAGCTCTGTGGCAGCTGTAGGTATGTTTACGGCCTGCGTGTGCCGAAGGGGCCCCAGGATTTGTGGCCGGTAGCGCTGCACCTGGTGAGGACTGTGCAAGGGGCAGCGTGCTCTCCCCCCAAGGAGCGGTGGAGCGGGGTTGCTTCCTCTGGGTGAAAGGCGCAGCTGCGGAGGGGAGTTCTGCGGGGAATCACAGCCCTCCACTGGAAAACTACTTCCCTGTAACAGCCTCTAACATCGGAAGGTTCGGCAGGATGGTGCTAAACCTCTTGCAAATTTAAATGTTGCTCCTAGTATTTTGGAGAGAGCAGCTTCATACCACAGAAGTTAACCCAGCAGAAGGAAGCTGACCTGAGTTCTCACGTTGTCCAAGACGGCAATAGCATCCTTCAGAAACAATTCTCTCCCATGTTTTTTGAGTTGCAATCATTTGTGCTCTCCTCCCTTCCATAAAGGAACCCTGGCCTCTTGAGTGGGTTTTTTTTTTCCAAGTGTCAAAAACTAGAGCCTTCGTAGTGTGTTGGGGATTTCAGCATCTCCATTCTCTTACCATTGCTTGTACTTGAGCCAGAGCAGCTGTAAACCTGTTTCAAAGAAATGAAAAGCCTTCTCAAGCACTAGGCCTTGGATTGGAGCTGGCTGGGTCAAAACATAGCATTTTTACTGCTTTGTGTGCTTAGTGCTGGAAGTAAGAATTGCCAATCTGACAAACAGCTTCTCTCATCAGAGAAGATCAAGCTTTCTTAGCTTGTTTTCAGTTAACTTCTGGTCTTCCTATTCAGGCAAAGAAGCCTTCTGTTATGAAAATGGAAGCATATAGAGCAACAGCTTAGAGCTCAAATTTATGTGTGTACTCTATTAAACATCTAACAGGTAACTAATTTCTTAAAAATTACTTTGTTCACAAGCCTCAAAACAAACTAAACTTATGATTCATGCTAAATAGCTCTGGCTGCCTGTGAAGCATGGTGACAGCTGATAGCAACAGGCTCTGGAAGGTAAGTTCTAGACTTCATAAACTGGTATTTTTTGCTTGAACGTGCTCTGCAGTGGGCAACTCCACTGACAGAAATATGGATCATCTTTCCCTGAATAAAAATGAGAGTAATTTTGTAGAAAACATGTAAGATTTTATATCAACTTTTGTTTGTGTATCTGTATCATAGCAGGTTGGAGTTTTCAGCAGTATTAGACATCAAAATGAGAAATGAAATAACCGTTTCAGTCTATAAATACTCCTTGTGCTTTATACAAATGAAAAAACTTCTGCATACTAGAGAGAATCTGTATTACATCTGAATTTTAACTTCAGAAATAGTTACCATTAGTATGGGATGTTGATAAAGCTCAGACAGAATCCATTTCTCAAACAAAATAATAATCAGGTTAAGTTAAATAAACAGAATGCCAGAGACAGGCATTTATTTTAAAACATGCATTTTGTAATGTGTTCTTTACTGTCTTGCAGGAAGATAAATAGGCAGCAAGGAGAGCGCAGCTGATCACAGAGCACAGGATGGGTATCTGTTTCCTTCTGTTAATCATAGGGGCCTGCTGGGGCCAGTACAACCCCAATACTCAGCCTGGGAGGACGTCTATCGTACACCTCTTTGAATGGCGCTGGGCTGATATTGCTCTTGAGTGTGAACGCTATTTAGGTCCTAATGGGTTTGGAGGAGTTCAGGTATGTCTATTCCTGTCAGTAGGTAGTAGAATTTCTCCATAGATGATAATTCATTTTTTAGAGAAGATGTTCAGTTCACCAAAGGACAGATACTGGGAAAGAAAAACAGAAATTGGTAATGGCAGTAGTAAATGCTCGCAAATACATTTTTCAGCTGTCATTGTATAAGCATAAATTTATATAATTGCTCTCCAAAGTGCATGTTTTGCACTCTGGGCTATTACGTTTAGATAAATTAGAATTGTATATCACTGGCTAAATATTTATTTTTTTTTTTTACTGCTGTGAAGAGTAACCCATGTTTATCTGCTTGATATTACTTAAATTAAGGCAAGTTCCTAAGAGCTAGATAAGCATAAAATGAAACTGTGATTGAAAAAAGGGGGTCCTAAAAAGAATACCTAAGTGCTGAAAGGTTTAAATAAATGAATAAATAAATAAATAGATAGATAGACAGATAAATAAATAAGTAAATAAATAAAAAGGCTGCTAACTGTATTCACCCAAATGGGCAAGTTTAAATCTGTAGAGCCCAGTGTTAAAGAGACGCTTTGCAGGTTCAGGTTTTTGGGGTGGGTTTGCTGTTTAGGGTTTTACTGGGGTGTGGGGACGGGGGGGGGAGTTGAAACCTTCCTTCCAGGCACATACACTTAATTGATTTTTAAACTGACTTCTCAGATTATGTTTGGTATCTTTTTAATCCCTGCTCTGACAAGATCTCAGAAAGAAAGTTTTTTCAGATGAGCTGGTCCCAAAGGCAAGGCAGCTCAGTAGGCTGCAGCTTGGGGATCTTTGTGAGGAGTGGGGGGATCAGGTGGGTATGCCCACAGACTTGTTTGAAAAGTGTCCTGGAAAGAGCCTGTAAATTAAGAGGTATAGCTTATCTGGAAACCGTGACAAGTCTCATGTCAAGAACTTATTTATTCAAAACGTTACAAAAATGGGAAGTTGGATCAATTTTAAAGCCAGGATGTCAGTTGTTCTAGAGCCAGTACCTATCTGATTCAGGGCTATCTCTGCTGACCTACTCTGCCTGATTTCAGACTCAGTACCCTCTTACCAAGAGACACCATCTTATTCACAGATCTCACCTCCAAATGAAAATGTTATTGTTGCTGACCCCTGGCAGCCATGGTGGGAAAGATACCAGCCCATCAGCTACAAACTCTGCACACGATCTGGAAATGAAACTGAATTTAGAGACATGGTGACCAGGTGCAACAATGTTGGAGTAAGTGCTTTGGAAACCTCCTGGTGGTGACACTGCAAGGATATAGGCAATTGGTAATTTTGAAGGGAGGACACAGTAGCAATCAACGGTATCTTTTTCATAGAATCACAGAATGGTTTGGGTTGGTCCAACAGGTCCACATGTCCTGTGCTGAGGATTCCTGAGCTGACACATTATTCCAGGTGGGGGTCTCACCAGAGTAGAGAGGCAGAATCCCCTCCCTTAATCTGCTGGTCACACCCCTTTTGATGCAGCCTACAATATGATTGGCTTTCTGGGCTGTGAACGCACATTGCTGACTCACTGTCCAGCATTTCATCTACCAGTATCCCCCAAATCCATCTCTTCAGGGCTGCGCTCAATCCTTTCACCCCCCAGCCTGTATTGATGCCCAGGGTTGCCCCGACCCGTGTGCAGGACCTTGCATTTGGTCTTCTTGAACCTTGACTGTGTCAAAGGCCTTCGAGAAGTCCAGGTAAATGTCATCCATAGCTCTTCCCTTGTCCACTGATGTAGTTGGTCCATCACAGAAGGTCAGTAGGTTGGTCAGGTAGGACTTGCCCTTGGTGAAGCCATGCTGGCTGCCTTGAATCACCTCTCTGTCCTTCATGTGCTTTAGCATAGTTTCTAGGAGGATCTGTTCCATGATTTTCCCAGGCACAGAAGTGAGGGTGACTGGACAGTAGTTCCCATGGTCTTCCTTTGTCCCTGCTTAAAAATGGATGCAGTGTTACCTGCCTGGCTGTCGACATGCATATTGTATCAGCATTGATTTATGTTAATAAGTGGGAAATATTTAAAATATAACATTGGGCAAAACAGGCCAGCAGAAATAGGTGGTTAGGACAGGAGGTAAAAGAGAGCGAGTGTTTAGTAGTGGTGCCATGAGAAATAGCATTCTCAAATTAAAATGTGAATACTGTTCTCTAGGTACATATTTATGTGGATGCAGTAATCAACCATATGTGTGGAGCTAGTGCTGGTGCTGGCAACCATGCTACTTGTGGAAGCTATTTCAATGCAAAGATTGAAGATTTTCCAGCTGTCCCATATTCTGACTGGGACTTTAATGATCATAAATGCAAATCTAGAAGTGGAGACATTGAGAGTTATCATGATGTATCTCAGGTAAACCTACTAATATATTTTTCTTACAGACCTGTTCCTAGGCTGTGGTTTCTTTGCCTCTCCTTAGTGTCAGACTCAGCCCACATGGAAAACCAGCCATACTGGTAACAAGATTTCTGTTGCTGTCAGAAACACCACTTCTTAAAGTGACAGCTCTACTTGAGCAAATGGCTCGATTTCAGATCTAGTCAAATGCTTAAGTACTTTAAAATAAAAACATTTTTGAAGCTGTTGAAAATCTATTTAATGATTATCTTGGGGGGGGGGGGGTTTGTGTTTTAAAAAGTAAGGGTTATTTTTTGCCTTTTATTGTAATTTGGAAGTTTGCTTTGGTCTCAATTTCAGAAAAGAGACAGAAGGATTTCATGAAGAAAAACAGTAATGCTAAAAAATTTGAAATTTAACCCTCTGTGTAGAGATTTCTCTTCCTAGGACTCTGTCTGGTCCTGTATATCAGATTATGAGGTCAGGACTTTAAAACTACCACAGAATGAAAAATTATTTTATGAAGATGAATATCTAGCTTTCTTGATGTCTTATGCCTTTCAAATGCATGTGATCATTCCTGAAAATAAGCTGAGAGGAGAAGGCTTTTGGAAAAATGCCAGAAGGGGAGACTTCCGATGTCCCTGAATTCTTAAGCAGCTCTACAGGAGCACCTTTAGTACAGTTTGTGACATAGGCTGATGCACCTTGCTCTCTCCAGGCAGATGGGCAGAGCCATGGAAACGCATTGTAAGAGTTATTTTAAAAAGCATTTCAGTATATACAATGTAAGTTTAAAGTATTCTTTTGATGAAAATAAAGGCCTATGATTTTGTATATAAAGGAAGAAAAAGAGGGACTGAAAACAAGAGTTTAATGTTTCATAAGGCTATAATAAGTTAAGATTTTAAAAAGATTTAGAAACATAATTTCTAGAAAACTTTCCTATATCAGAGAAGAAATCAAAGAATATCAGGTTGGAAGGGGCCTCAAGGATCATCTGGCACAACTGATCTTGGTAAAAACTTCATTTAGACAAAGCACCATCTAGACAAGATGGCTCAGCATCCTTGCCTACCTGAATCATAAAATTCCAATGTTGGGGAATCCACAACTTCCCTGGGCAGATAAGTGCACTTGAAATAGTAATGAATCAGTTCTTTATTATACTAGAGTAGAAATAATTTATCACATTTTTGCTATGCATGCATTGAAAAGGTGATTATAGATTTACTGGTTTAACTCTTTTAATCCTTCAGCACCTACAGCTGTGGAAGCTGGGTGAATACAGACTTCTCAGTGCTCCTTCTGTGTAGGTGACTGTTGAAGATAACTATCCCAGGGAAAGATATGCATGGTGAACAGTAGCTAGTGAAGGGTTTATATGGCTTTGTGATGTAGGTAACAAAACTCAAAACATATGTGGAACACTACATTTAGTTTACTAGGTGAAAAATGTTTAATTTCAGAATTTTTATATAGGTCCGAGACTGCCGCTTGTCTGGCCTGCTTGATCTGGCCCTGGAGAAGGACTATGTACGCTCCAAAGTGGCTGAGTACATGAACCACCTCATTGATATTGGCGTGGCAGGCTTCCGACTTGATGCTTCCAAGCATATGTGGCCTGGGGACGTGAAGTTGATTTTAGACAAGCTGAAAGATCTAAATACGAAATGGTTTTCTGCTGGAACTAAACCTTTCATTTACCAAGAGGTAATCTCTTTTTATTTTTAAATAATTGCACTTTACAAAAATTTCTTGCAGGCGCAGACTTGGTCCCACACTGGAAGCAGTGCTCTGCTTGAGCTAGGCCTGAGCAGCTTTCACATTCAACATTACAGAAATCATCATCGAGATTTAATCACTATAGTTGACAAATACCTAATCTGCCCACAAATGGTAACTGATAAGCAAAATGACCCAGATCTTTTCGACGTTCTGGAACTAGGTAACCTGGAAATTCCACTTGAGAACAAATATATTGTATTAAACTTAGTGTAAAAATTACATGGGTTTGAAAAAGAGATTTCACTCCCAAATTTTAAATTCTGGATAATAAATTGCAACAGAAGTTACAAGTGCTGATTATGGTCTTCCAGTGGCATAAGCCATACTACTTGACATTCTGAACTAGACACAACTTTAGTGGATCAGCACATTGCCTGCAAGGTCGAGGGCAAATAGTGGAACACTCTTAAGCTATGTAAGGAAATGAAGTTGCCCATGTGCTGGGAGCAGAGACACTGGTGACTAAAGTAAAGACAAAGTTGGTACAGCCAAAGCCTTAACTAGGCAGTAGTGAAAAATAAAGGTAGAGAGATTTAGGAGGGAGACAGAAAATTAGTTCAACAGCTAGACTGAGATAAAAAATTCAAAAAAGCTTCAAATACAATTTCCTAAGTCAGCCAGGAAATATACCTAGCGAAAGTACAGTCTCTTTCTCGAAACAAGAAAGCGATGTCTTTTAACTTCTTTTGGGGATGTAAGTATAAAGGAATACCTTTCATGTACCAAATATGCTTGGATGCCTCCAAGCATATGTGACCTGGGGACATAAAGGCCTTTCT
>VZTU01014958.1:15222-60790 GCA_013400835.1 Zapornia atra | reverse complement strand
TGGGCACACTGCTGGATCATATTGAGTCAGTAGTACATATTCCAACCAATGAGTGGCCAAATACAGCCCTTGTGACAAATGAGGCGAACTGAACAAAGAAGCTTATTGTGTCCTGGCATTTGCACATGGCCATTTTCATTCCAGTAGCCAGTCACAGGGGATTCAGATTCTTTCGTAAGCACTATCAATCTGACAACATTTCAACACAGGCAAGTTTTGATTTTCCAACACATTCTGGGAAGATTACTGGGATGTGTTATGCCATAAAATAGCATACTTCCACACTAGGTCTAAAAATCTTTGCATCTTATTGTGAGGGTGCATGTCTTGTGTCTGTGAAAACGACTCAGTCTTTAGATCCAGTCACTGGGCAGATGAAAATCATATCTGAGATCAAACTGCCCAAGAAAAATTATAAATAAGTTAATTTGTATCCTATAAAAGAGACTGGTAACTCAGTTTGTTCTGCTAGATGATTTATGATCTACCATAGCTGGAAGACGGAAAGATTTTTTTATATCTATGCAATGGATACTTAAGGCAGGAGCTGAGCTGCTCTTTTATATTCTATCCAGTTCTTAGGGCATAATCTGAGCATTTAATTTCTTATGAATTAATATAAAGATAGAGATTACATCAGACTTCTCCTAAAGAGCTATTTTGTCTCAGAATGTTAATTCATTTTAAATATACAGGAACTGATGTGATGGCAAGATGGGTTTTTTCTCTGCTAGAAAAAAAGCAAGGGTCCTGAGTTGAACTGAACCATGGAAGTGCCATTATTTCAAGGGAATTAATGAGATATACAGGATAAACCACAGACATAAAGGATTACTGGACTGGATAGAGAATTGACTGTCATAGATGTAACATGGCAAGTAATTGAAGAAAATTACGAGAAGTTGAGACCAAATCTCACCAACTTCAGAGCCCCTTCACTTTAAAATAAGACAATTAATGTATTTTAAACTCCTGTCACACACTATCCAGGCTTTGTTTTGTTGTAAGCAGACATAATGTAATGGAACTTGACAATGTGCACAATGCCTGAAAAAACACGGCACGTCAATGGCAAGGCATCCCATCAATGACTAGAGATAAATATCTGCAAGGGGTTTCTTGTGTGCATCTGCTTGTTCAGTTTAGGAATATGCTGCAAGGGGAATACTCATTATAACACATGTTCTGCCTTAAAATATGTGAAATGAATTGGAGACAAAAGAAGAGGCTGAAGACCTTTGATAATCTAGCAACTGCATCAGGAGACAAGTCCCTAAAATGTTGGCAAATGACATGCACCACAGATGGAGATATATGTATCTGAGAAATATACAACCAGGAACTGATACTGCCACTTTGGCCACCTCTGTGCTGCCAAATATTACAGCATTTAGTGCTTCTGTGGGCTGCTGAAATGTCATGGAATTACAGTTTTCATGAAAAACTTGACAAGTTTTTTCTTTTTTTCTTGAAAGCCTGTTCTTGCTTAAGCCAGCTCTTGGTAGAACACCAGTAAAGTGGGACAATAAATCATCCTTAAAAACACACTGATTTCCTCAGGCAAGAAATGCAGCAGCCTGAAGCAAATGGAACCTCCCCCCTCCCTCTCCCCCCTAGCACTGAAAATTGAGGCATTAACTGGGTCTCCCACCTCCTGTAGGAAACTGAGCATTTTAGTGCTGCTGTCCCAGAAAAGCTTGGTTATGTCCAAGCAACTGAAGATGAGCTGCTGTACTTGAAAAAAATCTTCTTTGCATGGTCTTATTACCAAATCTTCATCATTCTCATACCAAAATAGAAATCCTGGAGTTATGCAGATCATAATAAATATTCTCTGTGGATGGTGGGAAGCATGTGCCAGAGCCCTGCTCTGCCCCCAGACACTGACACAGGGAAATAGACTTGACCATGGACATACTGGAATAAAAAGCAAATTTCCAAAAGCAGGCATGGTATAATGAACCTGCCAGCTCTGGGCTCTGCAGAGCACCCATCTTCATTGTTCTTCGGATTATTGCAGTTACATGCATCCACACTTCCCTCAATAATAATCATAACCAAAATGACACAACACAGCCTTTTGTATTTCTTTTAAAGGCATTGATGTCTTTCCTCCAAAGGCAGATTTTTCCATCCTCCCTTTTAGTGCCCGATCTGAGACATTCAAATATGGTTGGGTTGGTTTGCTCCCCTCCTCCTCTAGTTCTAAAAGGAAGGAAATATCTGGATTATGCAGCAGGTCAGATCTGCTTTTCAGCTCTCGGTGACATGTGCATTTAGAGAAGATAATGGCAAACATGAATGTTTGAATTCTTTTCACGGAGCTGACCAAGCAGAAGAGGGTGGCACTGAAGGGACTGGAAGTCTCTGCCTGCAAAGGCCAAGGCAGCTGATGGGAACAGAGCACAGCCCAGAGCTGACTCTTGTTATCATTGGGATTATAGCAGGTGAGAAGAAAGGTATCTGCTCAGCACCTTCTGCAGCAAGATCTCTGGGCAGAAGTGTTGTTGTGTTGGTCACTCCCTACCTCTGGCAGCTGCCTGCTTGTAAGAGCTAAGCTACATGCATGCACGTTCTCTAAGGCACAGAAAATTGAATCTGTTGTTACTACTCACATGCTCTTACGGCCCATTTGGAGGAGATTCTTCTTTAAACTACTTACATAAAGCCCACTGCATTTGATGGATATCGCATTAAAAATATCCCTCAGCAACTCTTTCAAAAGAAGCCTGCATTTCCCATTGCCCATCCTTGGTTGCTTACAGCATTCCTTATAACTTAATGGAATTAGAAAATTTCAACTCTCAGGCACTTTGAAGTGATTTAAAACCAAAAGCTTATCCAGGAGGATCTCGTCAGGGGAAGGCACTGGGATGTAAGGGAAACAGATGTGCTGTGGCTGTCTATACATTGCCCCATGTTTCCTAGTGATGCAGGGTTGTATCAGACAAGCACTCAGAAATGGCAAATGTTTATTTCATTGGTATGCAGCAGCTGAAAGCACGGGTACATTATAATGAGCCACGAGGGAGTGCTGGAGGAAAACTCAATATCCAAAAATGTAATACAATTTTCCCTGTCACAATAGCACTGCATTTTGCCCTTTGTTTTTCACTGTTTGTGGGGTGCGGTTTTTTTCATTTTTCTTTTTCTCACAGCCTGGATTAAATAGCTAGACAATAATTACCTGAGCAATTTCCTGCACAGCATTAAATGGGCAATGCATTACTCTCTCAGAATGATGTTGCTGTAACACGTGTCATCTACAATGACTGCAACTGCAAAAAACATTGTCAAAATTATTTTTATTGCACCACAATTTATAATAAATGGTTGTCCAGTTTTATATGCTTGAAAGCCTATCAGGTAGAGGACATCTGTATAGCAAAAGAGATTTATTTACTTAACTGCTAATTGTTTTGATGCAAATACCCATAGCAGACCAACAGCATGGCATTATCTTAAAGTTCATTTGTTTCAGAGGTTATTCATCAAGGAAAATAATCCTTAATGCCATACATTTTCATATGCATATCCTTCTTCTGCTGAAGCTACCATTGGCTTTCAGTCTTAAAATTAAATATGCATTTTAACTGGTTACTCAGATGGAACAAATTATATTTTAAGATTTTATTGTCTCTCATTATCTTTAAAGCTTTTAGGGTTTGTTTGGTTGGTTTTTTTCAGGGAAAACAAAGAGGAAACAGTTTTCCGCAAGCTGGGCTCAACAAATAAAACTGAGTAGTTATCAAGCAGGGAAAGCAGAAGCAGTATAGGGCCACAAACCGTTGGCATGCAGTTTTTCCTGAAAGAAGAAAGCTTTAAAAACTTTTAGCTCTGTTTTCAGGGTTTTTTTCTTCCACACATATGTCCCCCAGTTTTGTAGTTATTATCTAAGTGATTCAAATCAACTTTAAATATCACTGCCCAAATGTAGGAACACTCATCTGAAGTTATAAACACAGTGTAGGAACAAGCCTATTGAAATCCATGGAGTTTGA
Source organism: Zapornia atra (assembly GCA_013400835.1). Classification (NCBI taxonomy): domain Eukaryota; kingdom Metazoa; phylum Chordata; class Aves; order Gruiformes; family Rallidae; genus Zapornia; species Zapornia atra. Next base: position 56,789 of record VZTU01014958.1, on the reverse strand, counting down.
CCTGTTTTAAACTGATGTAAATGTCATTTAATCTCATTTTGAAATAACATTTCTTAAAGAAATGTATTTATCGGCATGACATTAGTTAAGTTCAGATGAGAAGTCCTGTATTTTTGCTAGCAACCAAACTGAGAGTTTTGCAATGGCATTTCAGTGTGACCACAATTCTGCAGTTGGTGCCAAGTAGATAAAAATCCAAAGATGAGCACAGCAGAGAATGTAGATGCTTTCACTATAGTCCCCAAACTAAGCAATAATACAGTGCAATGATTCCACTTCATTGGAAGTGGTGGACAGACTGGTTTTTTAATCCTCAAGTCTGCAATATGAGACTGGGTGAACTCTCAGACTAAAAAAATACCATTTAAATGCAGGTTTAAAATAGTGTTCAGTATTTTTACCTGGAGAAGTCTTGCCCTGCGGGGGACTAACAAAACATGAATGATTATCAGTGTACTGTCACTGGTCTCAAAATGCAAACAAGGGACTTGATTTTGTTTAGTGCTTGGGATTTCTGTCTTCAGAGTTTTTATTCATGATGTTTCTGGAAGACATGGGTGGGCAGAGGAGTGTGTACCGCATTCCTGTGTGGTTTACTACCAAGAAATTGTTCCAGGTTTGTGGACAGCTGCTATGGATGCTTCATTTAGGGAAACCTTTTTCCAGATATTGGGTGCTGGCACTCACGACTAAGTCCTTTCTTTAGATGTATTAAAACACTTGGGTAGCTTTGAGTTCTGCCTAGCATCTCTCCTTCTTGTCTTTCTCCCCACCCCACACCAGGCCTAGGAAACAAACTCTCACAGTGGTGACTGTCCTGTGGAAGCCAACATTGGGACTCACCCAAATGGAACACAAGAAGGAAAAAGAAGACAGAAGTCAGCCTGTGAATGTGAACTTTCCCCAGGCAAAATCTGCAGCATACAGCCTTTGTGTACCCTGTGAGTGGCAGGTGGAGTAGCCACTGTGCAGCCCACAGCAGTTTCTCATACAGGGCTGGGAACACTGAGCTTCTGAATCCCCAGTTCTGACGTGGATGATGCCATCCATGAAAACTGCTTCACCTTAATTATACATGTTGTCAGCCACTCCCACTGGAAGGCTTGAGACCAATTCTTCTTCACAGTCTGGCTCTCCACCAGCCAGTCCTGCAGCCTGCGACTGAGGTAGCTGTGCCCCAACTTGTAATCTCTCACTCCTTACTATCTGCTGTCTGTAGTTTGTGAAGACAGATAGGAAGCTGGGGTTCATGAGCTAGAGACCAAGAGAAAGTCCTGGACAGGCAGTTTCTCACCACAAAAATATTCATAGCTTCAATATAGTCATTGCTTGAAGGGGAAGAATCAATCAAGGTTAAGAGCTAATCCAGGACTGTACGAGTGGTGTCTACAGCACACTAGTAGATTGATTCAGTTGCTTTTGGTGGCTTCCATGGCTATTTCATGCCATAGTTGCCAGTCTAGAAGAGCACAGTTTTTCTGTATACCCCATGCCACATCCTAGGTCATCTTAGATCCTACACATTGATAAACAAAGACCTTAATCACTAGAGTCAATGGAGAAGACATCAGATAAGTAATCGTGAGGTGTTTACTTCAGGGTGAAGTTCTGCTCCGGGCTTCACTCTCTTGATTCACCAGATCTCCATTGCCTGTTAGGACAGATCCAAAACAGTGTACTTGCAGGTGCCCTGCACAGAGGTTAGGACAGACAAATGTGTTAATCTCAAGCCAAATCCTATAAAAAGTGTCTCTGTAAGACTGTGCTACCTACAGGTATGCTTTGAGCTGGGGTAGCACAGTCCCATAGCTGGACATGTCACCACACATCCTGTGGTGTGCTGTGCCTCCATGGCTGTCCCAGCAGTGGCACAACACAGACGTGATTCAGTCCTTTAGAAGTGAAGCTAGCACAGAACTTATATCACTTAACAGCTGTTTTCAACTTTTATCACAGCTTTAGGCTTTATACCCTTATACCTTACGAAAAACAATTCAGCTGTGAGGCACACACAGGTAATTTACTTGGCTTTGCTAGCTCTGCCAGTACTCGTAATGCAATGAGCTGTGCATATAGATGGGGTCTGGATGAAATATGTGATTGTAGACTCTGGAATAAATTTTTAGCATATGCGTTCTCATGTAGTTTCCTTTTCACTTGCTGTGCATAAACGAGTATTAGGCAGGAAATGAGATAACCTATGTATGGTGCCTAGTGCAAGAATGGAACATAGATGCTATTGTATACGATGTGAGCAACAGTATGATTTTAAATGTAATGGCACTTAGTGCCACTGGCACAACCTAATCTTAAATTGGCTTTCAGGTGTTTCAGGATGACAAACTGCCTACCTTCAACACTTGGCATTATAACATTTGATGAAAATTTTACAAGAGAATTTTTATAAGTAAGTGGTGAATAATGAACTAAATTAATAGAAGGTCAGCCCATGACAACGAATTTCCTTTCCTGTACAGTATTTTCATGCAATCAGAACCACAAACAGAAGTCCTCCATGAAACATATCAGAAATACGAAAAATTTCAGTGATGGTCTCTTGAACTGTGAGTACAAGTGCTGCCAAGCATATTTGAATCACAAACTTCAAGTCTGTATAACTGAGAAAAAAAAATCTTTAATGTGCAGCAATCAAAAAGTGTTGTGCACTTAAATAGTCACAGGATTTATTTCCTCTCTGGCTTAATAGCAGTCATAAAAACATTGCCTGTAATCCCCCTCCTTTGGAGACCTACATGGATAAGCCCACAATGCATTTGTCCAGCCATGTGACGTCGATACTCTAAAGCTTATTTTCTGTAACCCTTTTTTGGATTCAGATCCTATACAAATGTGTGAACCACAAGATGGCATTGACACAGTACATATTTCAGTCATGCTAGAACCATGCTGAGTTTAGGAGTGCTGAGTTTAGGAGTGTCCTTTGTGTTTCTGACCGCTCATTCTAATCACAAGTGGAGGCTAGTCTAGAAAAGGATTGGTGTCTCTATGAGAAGAGGGTTTTGGCATTAGTATCCAAATGCAATATTCCTGTATTTTACTTTTCACAAAACTATCACATCATTAGATGTGGTTTTTCATGGGAACAATCACTATCATCATTTTAAGGCTGATAGGGATTATAGTTTGGGGGATTATAGTTAGCAAGCTGTTTGGAGGAGTTTACCAAGAAACAATGCAAGTCTGGTAGCTAATGTTTCTATTCAATGTCTCACAACTCTGCACCATCTCAAGAGAGCAAAATACCCTGGGTTCACCTCCCGTGTAGGTGCCTGTACAATCTCCTGGACAGCCAATCCAGCCCCTGGGAATGGGGGATCCTTCGCACACTCACCATCAGCCCTGCCGTGTGTACACACACAGCAGTTTCTCTCTGTTGGGCCTTGACAGAGGTCCATAAAGGGAGAACATACCTCTATAGTAGTGGGAATAGCTAGCAGGATGCAACAGGACAGCAACAAAATCAATACTGAATACAGTGTCCCATGCAAGGAGCAAAAAAGTGTGAGATAGCCATCGAAATTACCACATTTGGTGAGAGGATTCCCTTGTGCCCACACTCTGTTTTCCTTGGATGCCTAATTCACAATAAATTTTCTTTCTTATTCTTGGTCTGTGAGTGCACAAGACCAAATGCTAAAGCATCTGTCTTCATTGGAGTGCCTTGGTGCGATGGATACACAACTAAGTCTTAATCCAAAATTCAGCAAATTTCTTGCTCCTGAAGGAAAACCTCTGGTCTTCGTCTGTAGTAGTGTTTAAATGGTGCAGATCATATTTTGATTTAGAAACCATTATTTTTGAGGTGTGGGATATAAATATTATCTAACCATGGATACCTCTGGCTCAGTGATTCTTTAGGCTTTGCTGTATGAATGGTCATTCTTAAACAGTTCCTACTTTGTTCCTCACTTTGATTCTTTCATTTGCTCCCAATCACCTTCCAAAACCAAATACAAACCTCCTCAATGACCTTCCAGGTTAATTTACTTGTCCAAGCAATTCATAATCCTAACTAGAAGAAATATGGTCTCTACCATGAAATTCTTCCCAAGCATTCAGCTTGTTTTCTGTCTGTTCCTCATTCAAGCATGCAGTGACAGTGTCTTTATTGGTATAGGAGTTCCTAGAAATGTTTTCTGTATGGTAAAAAAAGAGGAAAATAAACATGATCATATATTTTATTTCCTAAGAGAAACCATATAACCATTTCAATACAAATAAGGGGTTTTTTACATGTCAGTGAGAAAACATAACCAATATTAACACAATCCACCAAATAGAAACAATGTCATTTTGTTCAAGTTATTATCAATACCTGAGGTGTAATAAAACTCCTGCCTGATTAAACAAACTTTTTATTGTTCCCATCCTAAATAATGCTTTATTTTCTGCTCTATGGACTCTTTCAGAAGCAGTCCAGAGTGTCCTCAAACAGCTCCATCTTCCTTGCCTGAGTGTCAACTAACGTCAGTAGCAGAGCAGGATGCAAGATCAAAGTCAGGATGTTTCTTCAGAGCCTGCATTCTCTGTGCTCAACTCCTCATCACAAGTAAATATCATTAAAGTATGCCCAATTCCTGGAAGTGATGCCAACAACAGCACTGCACTCCCTTAGAGACCCTCCCTAAAGGGCTGGGAGGGGATGAGGAGTTCCCATGCCCAGAGACACAAGGAAACAATGTCTGGCTATTCTGCAGGGAAATCCTGGTAGAGAGAGATCCAGCAGTCCGTGCACCATGGGTTGTCAAAACTTTCATAGGCCAGGAGGAAGAAGTCAAGCACAGGGCAGGTAGGCAGCAGGAAGGGACCTCTGGGACAACAGGACGATTGACTCCATCCTCACCAAGGGTGATGCAGAGAAAAAGGGGATAGTTTCTTCTTTAAGAAGCTGCCCGAGAAAGTCAGAGGCACTAATTAATAACATTGTAGACAGGCAGACATATGAAATATTAAAAGGTTCCTTTCAAAAACCTTTTTCCATCATTTCAGAAGAATTTTCCAGGTCTCAGGCTACAGGGAGTGCCAGGGCCTGTCACTGATAGGTAACAGGTGGCATTAGTGAGAATGGCTGTGTGAGATGTGAGCAGGTGGATGCCCTGCTCAGCCTGTCTGCAGAGCTATGATGGGAAGTAGAAAGGTTAAGGAGAATCAAGGAGGATGAGGAAGAGATAGACTAGTGGTACCATGTTCTGCTCTCCCAGAAACAGGAACAGGGACTGACACCAGAAAATACATGAGATCAAGGGGACCTTGTACCTTTCCCTTTCCAGGCTGAAGGCAGTAGCTTAAAGGAAAAAGAGTGAATGGAAACAGGTCTACACTAAGTGCAGCAGGTGAACCCTCTCCCTGCACACCTCACCTTTCCAGGTGCCTCTGTACAACAGGTATGAGGCTTTGGTTGTGAAAGGTCAGAGAGTTTGGAGCACAAGTCTTCTGAGGAGCAGTTGAGGGAACTGGGATTGTTTCGCTTGGAGGAGAGGAGGCTCAAGGGAGACCTTATCACTCTATCTGAAAGGAGGTTGTAGTAAGGTGGGGGTTGGGCTATTCTCCCAAGTAACTAGCAATAGGACAAGAGGAAATGGCCACAAATTGTGTCAGGGGAGGTTTAGATTGGATATTAGGAAAAATGTCTGCACTGAAAGAGCAGTCAGGCTTTGGAACAGGCTGACAAAGGAGGTAGTGGAATCACGATCCCTGGAGGTATTCAAAAAACATGTAGATGTGGCACTCCAGAACATGTTTAGTTGGCATGGTGGTATTGAACAGGCAGTTGTACTTGTTGACCTTAGTGGTCTTTTCCAACCTTAAAGATTCTACAATAATTTTATGCTTTACCCCAGCTATAAGAATGCTACAAGACAACAACCCTGACTGCATACTATACAGTCCCCAACTTTATAAGAGATTTCAGGGGCTTTTGAAGGTGTCAGGTATTACACACCTGAAAAACACAAGTCTTGAAATACCTTTGGCTTTTAAAATCCATTAGGAGGTCATGTTAAAGGCTTTTTAAATTTGAAGATAGGTAAGTAAACTGACAGATAAAATCTCTAGGGGCCTGCAGAATGCATTTTAATTAGTCATAAAATGTCATGCTTCTACAGAGAAATTATGTTCTATTTGAAAAGACATGTAAGGCCTCTAGGAACTGAAGTAACTTCGATCTCTGTGCAGTGATTTCAATTCTCCTGCCTGTAGCTCTGCACTATCCTTGATCCACATAAACTTTTAATCTCTTGGACATAAACACAGTAGGAATGATGACAATTCAGTTGTTCCTGAAGTAATGAGAAAATCCTATGCATAGACTCAGTGAGAGTAGTATTCATAGAATCATAGAATGGCATGGGTTGGAAGGGACCCCAAGGATCATAGAGCTCCAACCCCCCTGCCACAGGCAGGGCCACCAACCTCCAGGCCTGAATCTACACAAGGTTGCCCAGGGCCCCATCCAACCTGGCCTTGAACACTTCCAGGGACGGGGCATCCACTACTTCTCTGGGCAGCCTGTTCCAGCACCTCACACAGGTGAGGTAGTATTGCTGTTACACACATACATATACACACACAAACTAAAAGTAGCACAAAAATTTTAATTTTGGTGAGGGCAGAATTCCCTCACCAACTTCAGAAAATCATGGCAAAATTAGACTTGTTTCTTCCAAAATGGCTGCCTTTTTTGTTGTTTCATAATGAAATACACAGTAGATGTCAAATAATACAGAACAAGGAAGCTTTCTTGTGAATGGACTGCGTATGACGGTGAAGGGAGCAATAGAATATCTAAGATGCTTCACTGTCATTTGGACTGTTTGTTCAATATTTTCTTCAATAGGTAGATTAATTATATAATTATTTAGAAGATTATTTTGGTTGTAGATACAGAATGTATCATATTTTGGAATCTTATTAGCATTCTTCAATAAGATTCTTTATTCCCTGTTCTATGCAGACTTCTGTAATACTTGTAAGGCTATCCAGATAATTGTACCTTATAAAAAGGTGTGAGTTTTACTAGGTATCCATACATTGCATTTCTGGCAGTAAGAAAAGGATGACAGAACATGGTGAGGGGTAGAGTCAATTTCATATTTTTATTAATATTAAAAATATATTGGGCCAGTGGTGTTATACACTTCATCTGTACTGTACCTAACCAAATAAATTTTGCACTTCATTTCACTGTGTTACACTTGCTGGTAGATACAAATTAATAAAATTTTTCAATCAACAATATGCAATTCTCAAATTTTTGCAAAACTAGATTTATCTTAGCTGTGTCTCTGAAGTCCCTTTTCCTTTGAGCAGCAGCCCTGTGCTCCTCTTCAGGGACAGCATGTCCAGAATTCAGAAGGACTCACCATAATTGAGTTGGAAGGAAAGGAACTTAGACCTAATCTTATTACAATGAGATTCTCTGCAGGAATGTGTTTTAGCCTGAGATGCCTCCTACAGAAAGGCAGAGCTAAGTACTACTTGTACCTTATTTAATTAGATATAATTATCTTTTAGTTTTGATTTTTTTTTTTTCTGAGCAACACTTCCCATTTTTCTTGGCTAATAAAAAGATCATAGTTCAAGTTTGTAAACTGCTGCATTTACTCTGTGTGAAGATGGAATGTGATAAACAAGGTGAAAAGAGTTTGAGTAGATCTAAAAAAGATGACTAGTGGTGTGGAGGTATAGAGAGGAATTAGCTTAGTTTTATTAACAGGTCATAATGGGAGTTGGATAAAACTAAGATTCTAGCCAGAAATGTGCAAGCCAAAACTTTACACATTATATCATCTAACACTGTTGATATAAGTAGATCTCCACTATAGTGAAAAGAGTCAGCCCTGTTGAGGCACAGACAAATAGCATAGCTATACCTATAGCCCAAATCTTCTGGTTTTACAGCACAGATGCCAGCTTGGAAGGACAAAGGTCTTTGGGCTTTGAGCTCCTGCACAGCTCCCTGAGCAGCACCAGCCACTTTGTGCCCCTTGGTCATCATGAACTCCACCACAACCACATAGCTGTGTGCTCAGGCAAGAACAGGACCTGTGTGCCTTCCTCTGCCATTGCTGTCGTGCCCTGTCTGGAAAAGAAATACCTTTTCTTCTTTGGAGAAAGTGCCAGGTAAGAACAGCATGCATTCTTTGAATATTTTCATCCATGGACTGAGATTGTGGATCTGAGAGATGAGGGACGAGAAAGGTCAGTCTCACCTCTACGCCTGGTAAAATTATGGAGAAAATCATACTAGGAGTTACTGAAAAACACTGAAAGGACAACACAGTCATTGGTCACAGCCAACACGGGTTCAGAAGAGGAAGGTCCGGTCTATCCAATCTGATTTCCTTTTACAAGGTCACCCAGATGGTTGACCACGGAAAAACTGTTGATTTTTTTTTTTTTAAATTTCAGTAAGGCTTTTGATACTGTACACCTGGCTGGACAAAATGTCCAGCAAACAGCTAGACAGAGCCATAGTGTGTTGGGTGGACAATTGGCTGAAGGCTCGGGTCCAGAAGGTGATAGTGAGTGGGGCAACATCAGACCGGCAGCCAGATACTGGTGGGGTTCCCCATGGCATCAATTTAGGTCCAGTTCCTTTTAATGTTTTCATAAATGACCTGAACTCAGGCCTAGAGGGTGTCTTAAGTACATCTGCAGATGACACCAAATTGGGAGGAGCTGTTGACTCCACTGAGGGTGGAGAAGCCTTACAGAGAGACCTGGACAAACTGGAGAGCTGGGCAATCACCAAGAGCATGAAGCTTAACAAGGGCGAGTGCCAGATTCTGCACCTGGGAAGGGGCAGCCCTGGCTACACATACAGAGTGGGGGGTCAGACACTGGAGGCCAACCATGCTGAGAGGGATTTGGGGGTCTTTGTCAACAGCAACAAACATAAGCCAGCAGTGTGCCCAGGCAGCCAGTAGGGCCAACCGTATTCTGGGGTGCATCAAGCACAGCATGGCCAGCCTGCCCAGGGAGGTGATTGTCCCACTCTACACTGAGCTGGTGCAGCCTCACCTCAAGTACTGGGTGCAGTTTTGGATGCCACAGTACAGGAGGGACATGAAACTATTGGAGAGTGCCCAGAGGAGGGCAAGGAGGATGGTGAAGGGTCTGGAGGGGAAGTCTTACGAGGAGAGGCTGAAGTCCCTTGGCTTCTTCAGTCTGGAGAATAGGAGGCTGAGTGGAGACCTCATTGTGGTCTATGGCTTCTTGAAAAGGAGGAATGAAGGGGCAGGTGCCAATCTCCTCTGGTGACCAGTGATAGTACCCGAGGGAACAGTATGAAGCTGTGAGAGGGGAGGTTTAGGCTGGATATTAGGAAGAGGTTCTTTACTGAGAGGGTAGTTGAGCACTGACACAGGGTGCCCAGGGAAGTGGTCACAGCACCAAGCTTGGCTGAGCTCAAGAAGTGTCTGGACAATGCCCTCAGCCCCATGCTCTGACCTGGCTGGTGCTGTGTGGAGCCAGGAGTTGGACTTGATTATGCTTATGGGTCCCTTCCAACTCAGGATATTCTATCATTCTATGATTCTATGGCATGGAGTGGTGGGACTTCTCCCAAAGTAGTTGTCATTAACAAGGTCCTGTTTTCCATTAAGGGCACAGAAGGGAAGCCATAACTCTTGTTTAAAGGAAGCATGAAAAATAGTTCGACTTGGGCTTCAGTGTTCCCTGTCATGATCTGTTACCAAGTTACATATTCTGCACTAATTTTGGTTTTCTCTTACCATTTCCAAACTGCACAGACATACAGATTGTTGGTACCTCTAATCTCTAAATTTTGGCACTTGTTTTTAACTATTAGAGTTACGATTTCTGTGCTTATACTTGGAAATTCATACAACTAACACAACTATGTAACTTTTATGAAATCATTAGTGTATCATGAGGCTAGTGGGTTGCTATTTTAGCAAAACCAGTATTATGCTGTATTTGCTTCCTTGAAAATTCTTCTTTACTATTTCTCTCAGGCTAGGTTGCCAGAAAAAGACATTCAAAGGTTTCCATGAATACCCATAGCTTTTTGTGCAATTAGAATAGGGTTAGATTGCTCTATTTGGTTTTACTATGGTCAAAATTTGCATTTTTGCCTGGCAAAGACTGAGCTAGTCAATAGGATTGTTACGGGTCCCTTCCAACTTGTTTAGATTGTTTAGAATCGTCTTGCATAACTGATCAACCACTCTGACAGCAGTCTGGTGTTTGTGATTATGATAATTCTGCCTCTGAAACATCTCTATCTTTTTATTGCTAAATGTCCTGTACAGATATATCTAACCTAAACCAACTAATTTGAAACATGTTTTTAAAAATCTTACCTTCCAACTCATGCTATGAACATTTATGCAAGTCATAAGCTTTAAATTGGTTTGATATAGCTAGTTCCCAGGGCTATGAAACATGTAAGAGAGATGCTCTTTATTCAGAAACCACTGTTCCAGCTTTTAAACCAAAATGACATCGGCTCTTGTGTTGGCACCTACCCAAGCTTCCCAGATGCTGCTATATTATTCATAATTAGGACTACATATTTTTCTAGTGATTTTGTTACAGTACTGTAATTCACACCCATAGTAACATAAACACAAAAGTAAATTAATTCCTAAATAACACTTCATTTATCAATATAAATTTGTAAATGCATTTTGCATCCACATTTACAATTGCAATCTAAAATATTTTGAGAAAGCTGGAGGTTCTTGGATTTTATTTTTCTCCTCACAGAAGAGGACAGTAACAACAAATTCCACTCAAAGCACCACAAAGGCTGCACGTGTGCCACACAGTTGTCTAATCATTCACTATATAGTTTATCAATACTATATGGTGCTCAACATAATCACTGAATATGCATATTAGCTGTTTTCCCTCCCTCCAGAATAGCAAGAGATTACCAGTACATGAGATTAAGGGCATAATTTATGAAAGCAAAACTGGGGGAAAAGGAAATGAGCCAAACGTGACCATTGCTGACACCGACATGGTAATACAGTGGGTTCTGTAAATTTAGCCTGTTGGGGTGGGGAAAATTTCCTGAGCACCCAGAAGTAGTGTAGTAAAACTTCTTTGAAGTTTTAAAAATGGTAGTGATTTCGTACAGCAGCTGTTTGAGTTCAGTGACTTTAAGCCTAAAAGGTTTATGAGCATGTAAAAGCAAGCTGCCAAAATAAAAATTGCTCTGTCCTCTTAACCACAGAAACACTTATCTTTGGTGCCTGTTCTAATAACAGAGAAATGCCCCAAACTGCTCCTCTGGCTTTGCTCTGGACTCGCTCTTACCTTACCTGCACATTACAGCCAAGGAGGTGTATCGGTCACTCTACACCCAGCTACAGAACAGATTGCATCTGCACCTTGATTTGCTAGCTGTGACTCACTTACTGAACAAATTCTTATCAAAAGCAGCAAGATTTCTTGATGCTTCTGTTCCCAGTAGGATGCCACCTCCAGTCCCTCCTTACCTTAGATCCTCATTACATTTAATTCTAATATTATCAATTCAATTGCTTTCTTCTTCATTATATTTAGCATTTAGACCTAGAAGCACAAAAATGCTGCTTATCATCTTTCCTGCAAAAGGAAAAGAGGGGCAAGACTCCACAGGAAGATCTGAAAATGCATATGACCTCATTTTAATCAAGACCAAATTTTAGATCCCCTAGGAATGAAATCATATCTGCACAGACTTCAGCTTCAGCTAAATCAGTCAGCAGTGCATCAGGCCCATGCTCACTGTATTAGAAACAGCCTGAGTGCACATTTCTGGGCAGCAGTCACACTTCCAGCTGCAGCACTGGGTGAGCCATGGGAACTGGGACCTTTGGTGCTCAATCCACAATGTCCTGCAGAGACCTTGTGCGTGCAGTTACCCTGTTAGATGCCAGCTGGCAGCCAAAAGAGTAAGATCCACTTCTAATTGTTCCTAAAAAAAAAAAAAATCACAGCTGTGACATCATGAACATATTCACCACTACCCTTCTCCCCAGCCACATCACACATCCTGCTCTGTGCTGAGTGACAAACCAGAGGAGGAATCATAGGACCATACAAACATTTAGGCTGGAAAAGACCTTTAGAATCATCAAGTCCAACAACAGAAGTTGAAGGCTGAGTTGAAGAAAAGCTCTGTAGAAGGTAGGCATTATTCCCCCCTCCAACAGATGAGTTTCTTGACCTAGTTGTCCAACACCACAAATATTGGTGCCAGCATAGCCCAAGAGCGGTGATGGGGCTGGGCTGGAAAAGAAAGAGTTTAGTTTATAGCTAAGAATGTGAATTGGAGCGTTTGAGCAGTTCCTCCATGTTAACAAGCAACAAGCTTGCACAAAGGCATCCAAGCAGAAGAGACCAGGGCAAGCACAGATGCAAAATAATTAACAAGAGCTGAGACTGCCACTTCTCCACAGCACCCCAGCACCCCCCAGTCCCTTCCTGGGACAAGCAGCTACAGGACTCCCCTTTCTCACTCAGCTATACCAAACCCATGAATAGCCAGACACACACATACACCCTGGCAGAGTGTCCAGCACCCAGCTTTTGGGCACACCTGGCTCACAGCAGTAAAGGATGCACTGTGCTGGCACACGTGATGATAGCTTCCTAAGTGGTGAGCCCCCATGCCGCCTACCACATCACCATGCTCAGCACCCAGCTTCTCATCCCTTCCCTGACCATTTCCCATCACAGATGACCCAATGGTCTGTTTGAAAACACCAGCACTAGCTGAAACACAGCTACCCCAAAAACGAGGATTAGGAGCAAGAGCTGAGGAAAGATACTATATTTCTGGAGGAAAGCTCCATAATTCTGTCTCCCAGAGTGTGGGTACATTGTGCAAACTGTTTTCCCTGTTCCACTGGCAGGAAGAGAAAAGGGAAAGGAGTTTGATCCAACATTAGAGGAGAAATCCAGAGAAGGGTTTCTCTTGTCCTGAGTAGCAGGAGCTCTGTGAAGAGTTTACAGCTTTTTCAAGCAAGGAAGAATATTTTTTCTATTACCAAGAAAATCTTGATTACTTGCCATGCATTTCCAATGCCTTCATTATAGTTTTCTGAACACAATCATATTTCAACTGAATGCAACTCTAGGTATTATAAGGAAATGTAATCATATAATCATGTATCCACAGGGGGAAGCACAAAAAGCACAAAAATAAATCTTTAATTCAGAGCTTCACAAAATCATCTTTATCAGTATTTATCACTATGGCTTAGTCTTCCAGCAACTATGTGTCTCTTACTGCTGGGTGAATGGAAAAGAGGGTTACCTTAAGGGAAGATTAGAAAACGTGTTGTGAATTGTCAACAGGAGGAAACAATTTTACACAGGAGTATATAATGAATACAAACTGCAGGGATGGGGGCCTTTTTACAGATGTCTATGCAATGGGGTAAATATAGCTGCTGAGTGTACAATAAGTGGAGGCATGATAAGTCCATAGGTGATGGAATTTCTATGCTTCAGAACGTGGTGTAGGACAATAAATGAAAGGTGAAGATCCAGAACCACGATGTAGAACATGTTCCACAGCCCCCCTGCCTGAAAGCATCCATCCTCCTGCCCCTTCTGCTTCGACTGAGGTTGAGCACTTCAGGGGAATGCTTCAGCTGGCAGCGGGTTTACAAAATGGCAAGAGCACTGTTCAAAACTCCAAAGATTTCCTTCAGATGTGAAAAGGTGATATTCTGAATTTGAGCTCCCACCTGGCAGACAATGTGAGTCTCACATGATCCTGCTGAGACATTTTACTCTGCAGCCAGGCTGCCATATTCCAAAGCACGTCATCCTGAAGGTTCTCTTACTTGATTTAAGGGCACTGCAATAATTTAACATCAAGGAAATCTCTAGGAGTAAAAGACCTATGATTCTTTCTCCACAACCTTCTCAAATCCCATGATTTTTCTCATGTGCTCCAGATTTCCTCTTCTTTTTCCGTTCATCTTTTCCTCTCCCAAGCAGTTCCCTTCTCAGAATAATTGATTTCCTTCTGGTATAAGCACAACATACTCATAGATTGCATCACCGAATCAGTCTTAAACTTCCTGCAGAAAATCTCAGCCATGATAGAGGCATGTAGGGTTAAATGCATTCCTGTGAAAGCTCCCATTGAGTCAAAGTAAGTTACACTGGGGCTGAATTTATCCAACAATAATGAGATCTTAAAATGTATATTAATAAGCCAGAAAAGCATATAAGCGCTGCAGTGCATGTCAATATAACTTTCAAAACTAGCTCCTGGATGAGCTGACAGCTGGTCAGAAACTTGGGGAAAAGCAAGGCATTTGCTTTCTGAAAGTTTACTTCTGCCACCACACTCTCAAAAGCCTTAAGTAAGCCCATGAGACACTTACATACGCTGGTATTCAAGGGATCAGTGATCATGAATCAATGTAACTGTCCTTCATCTCTTTGCACAAAAATTAGCTTTCTGGGGGAAAAGAGAGAGGCCTTCACTTAGGCTATAGTCTAACCTCATATGCAACACGCTTTCAAAGAGTTGCTACTGCTGAACTTTAACTTCTGCCCTTCTACCTCTGTGTTAACCTGGCTCTCTTATGTGAAGCGCCTGATTTTTAAAGTGAAAAAATAATCTCACCTTCATAAAGAGGCTGGAGCATGAACTTTTTGGATGGATTTACCCTGAAGAATTTATAAGTTGTAGTTCTTTCTGTCACTGAAAACAAGTCTACCTGCCCTACTGCTGTGGAGAGCCTTTTCATGACATTTCAGGATCCTTCTTTCTTCTCTCTCTTTTTGTCTTAGTTGAGCAAATGTCTTCCAGATAACTCTGTGTTCTTAGGATATGTCTGTCTTTCTCATTTTGGGTTTTGGTTTGTGGGTGTTTTTTTGTCTAGCTTCTTCATGCATATAATTTTACTCTCAAATCTCAGGAAGTCAATAATCTTCTCTTGATGTAGTTTCTATGTTATGCATTCGATTTCCCCTTGACCTTTGACAGACTTCTTTCTATCTCTTTTTTTTTTCAGACTGCATTCATTACATCTCTTACTTTTTGAAATTCATAATACATTGAGAAGAAAGGAAAACCATACAGCAAGGAAACTGGGATTGTTACCAAAATATAAGAACAATAACTCTCTAAAACCAATTTGAAGGAATTAGAAAGCAAGGCATTCCTTTATTCCGGCGCTGGGCACACACATGAAGAGCTTCGCAAAGGTGAGCGCGCTCAAAGGAGTGAGAGGTGATTTACATACACAGCAAAGTGGCACATAGTCATTATTTGCTGAGAAGTAATTTGCATATTCATTGTTTTCCCTGGAACTAATGAATATGCATAAATGTCATTTTCCATAGGCACATTTATGTTGAGTGGTGGTCTTGAGGGGTCCTCTGGTGGTCATCAATAGTCTTCCTCACCATGTCCACTGGCTGACCTTACTATTTGTGCATGCCCACAAGGTCTTCTGGCTGGCTTTCCCAATTATGCTCTGTCGGTTCCGGTCCTACTTGTTATCTCAATGAACAAGGTCTCTCTTGGCATACTTATTACATCTCTATCTCCAGACTTATTTTTGTTACTTAAAAGTACCATCTCCTGGCTGTGTTCACACACTCCAGGGTTTCTACTTCAACACATTCTTTTCTATTCTCAATAGTGTTACTCATTTTGTCTTTTCAGCTTACAGGATGATTTTCTTATTCTCCTCAGCAATCATTGCTTTACTTTAATTAGGTACCGTAATTTAGAATATACACATTTGAATATGGCTGTTTAGCTTCCATATTTCTGATCTAAAATCCACTAGATAATGAGTTTTAATAGTTTATCTGTAGTTATCATACCAATACATACATTATATGAAGCCCTTTTCTTCTGCATTGGCTAATAGATGTAACATGCTTTCTTTTGCTTGAAAAGTGCTTTTTAATGCATAGTTCTTTTGCTTTGATGCCACCACAGCAAAATAATAATGTTCTCTTGCCTTTCTCTCCAGCTATTTAATCTAACATGTTTTCTCCTTCTCGATACAACATTAAGTCTTGCCAAACTAATGAAATAGTTGTGTTTGGCTTGTTACATATTTGACATTGGAAAGTCTAAATTTCTGAGTTACCAACGGGTGTTTTCCAACAGAAAATCTGAATGAAAGAAGGAAGCAAGAAGGAACTCTCCAGAATCACTCACATGAGACACAAGACAACTACATGAGGTCATGAGACAACTACAGATGGATGCTTGCTTCAAAAGACTTCCAAGTATTTAAATTCATGGCACCCCATAATTCTTATCAACTGATACCAATGGCTAAGTTTACTCTCTGATGTCTTTAACACTTCAAAATCACACAAGTCAACTGAACTACCTATCTAGAGTGAATAGGAACAGATATAATACTTAAAAGAGCTGTTCATCTCACACTAAGATCAGTGTCTACACTGACTAGGTTCAGTCACCCCCTCAAGATGCATTAACTTTCAACAGTGAATGAAACTTTAAAAAGATCAACAGAGTTGAGAGAATATGATCTGTTTGAATGACTTGACTTAAAAGAAGTTCCATCTCACACAGAACATTAAGGAATTACTTTCTTCTGTTCAGAAAGGGAAAAATACTTCCAAATAATGGACACCCTTACAAACAGAAAACACTATTCCAAGGAAACCCCATTTGTCTGGGGTGTCCAAAAATAAACACTGCAGAACTGTTTTCCAGTTTTGGGAAGGTAGTCAGGACCAATGTACTGCTCCTGTTTATTCTTACCATAAGAAACCACCTTCTCATTCTTTCTGTAGAGAAGAAGCTGCCCATAGATGGGCAGAAGGAGTAGGCATCAAGATGGTGGTACTAATGCCAAAGCCAACTCACAATTACTGCTATGTCCTGAGTTGTCCTCGACGCTTCACTGCTTGGTGTTTTTTAAGCTGTGAGAGAAAACCTAACACTGTACTTAAAGAGGGCAGGGTGTGGCAGGGAGCAAAAGATTGTGTTGCCTAATCTATTGTAGTATCCTTTGCCTCCTCTGTTTATTCTCAGTGCAACAGACTTCATGACATTGCAAGCTTCAGGGCTGGACACTGCATGTGTATGAGTTTATAGGTCTACAACAAGAAGCCAAGTGCTTGGGTTTTTCTTCTATAAAGTGGGTTCACAGAATCATAGAATCACAGAAGGGTAGAGGTTGGAAGGGACCTCTGAAGATCATCTAGTCCAGGCCCCTTGCCAGAGCAGGATCACCTACAGCAGGCTGCACAGGACAGTGTCCAGGTGGGTTTTGAACGTCTCCAGAGATTGAGACTCCACAACCGCGCTGGGCAGCCTGTGCCAGGGCTCTGCCACACTCACAGTAAAGAAGTACCTCCTCATGTTTAGGTGGAGCTTCCTAAATTCAATTTTATGCCCATTGTCCTTATCCTGTCACTGGGCACCGCTGGAAAAAGACTGACTCCATCCTCCTGACACCCACTCCTCAAGTATTTGTAAGCATTGATAACATCCCCCCTCAGTCTTCTCTGCTGTAGGCTAAAAAGTCCCAAGTCCCTCAGACTGTCTTTGTAAGAGAGATGTTCTAGTCTCCTAACTCTTTGTAGCTCTTCTTTGTACCCTCTCCAGTAGTTCTGTGTCCTCCTTAAACCAGGGAGCCCAGAACTGCACACAGTATTCCAGATGTGGCCACACCAGTGCAAGTGATGCATGGTAACTACTTATATATTCACTGTCCTAAAACAGTGGTGTTAACTTTGTTTATGCAGACAAATCTTTGCAGTGGTGCCATTTTAGATACTTATAAGGATTTTTTTTTAACCATAGTTTGTTTTCCTGTACTATTAGTCTGTGAACTGTCACTCACCTAATTTACCTGTGGTGTTGTATATCTTGTTCCCACCTGTTTTCTTCCTTATCAGCTGCACTTAATGTGTTCTTTCTGCCAGAGCATGTATACCTGTGAAAGGTGATATTTCAAACTGGAGGAAGAGGGGGGTGATTTGATACTACATGTTTGGGTATTTTTTCTGGAATTTAACAAACTTCGCAGANGTGCTGATAGTGCCTACAAACGAGCACAAAAGGCCAAGCTGTACCCACTGTAATGCTCTGTTTTTTCCTGGTGGCTTGTAAAACACACAGTACAATGAGTAGCACCAGAAGGTGCACTCTGTATTCTGAAATCTTACATCTCTGCACTGTCTTCACAGCCCTGTTTTTTCTGTAAACATTTACAAGAATTATAAAAAAAATGCCTTGCATTTCACTGAATTATGGTCATGGTGATAAAGGATTTATAACTCTGCTGAATACCATAAACTAGTAAAAATGCCTGATTGTGGACCTACATTATGGAAAGCTGAGTAGTATATATTCCCATTACCTTCCTCAGGCTATAACCTTGCAGATGCACATGGTATTTCAGTAGTCTACCACAGGCTCAATACTTTTCCTATTGGCAGCTAATATATCTTCCCAAAAGATGTAGCTGTTGTGGAAGGCTTGCAGAGCATTTGCCTGTCAGATGTTTAAAAGACTGGGTTGCAAATAAGACTACTTTTACAGCAGCAAAAGAAAAAATAATCGATTTTTGAACTTTGTAATGAAAATTGTGGGTCAGGGTCAGCATTTATGCCACTTAAGAAGCTCTATTCAACGCAAGGGTTGAGGTTATTTTCCTTCCCCGAATAGGAAAAGAAAAGGGGGAGGGAGGGGGGGCAGTGAGGAGGAGGGAAGCAGAAGTCCGAAGACCTGCTTTTGCAAAACGATACATGAGCAACAAAGACAGTATTGTGCCTAGTATGATTAACATCATTGTGCTAAAACACAATTCCTCTGGCTATGTCACCCATATTATCAAAGAATTTGCCCGGAAGTAGGAGATCTTCTCAGAAGCTTTGAGATAGAATGATGTTTACATACACATCAAGCATTCCCTCAAGTGGTAGTTAAACACTAACAATCTGTTGAAAAGATTTCACTGACAAAACCCTTAGAGATGGCTACCACCACCCACTTAGCCTCTAAAAGACTTTTTTTAGACATTGAGATACTACACTCAAGATTCACTGTGTCCAAAGCATGGAAGGAAGAAAACTCATGGAAAATTTCTGTGACACAGGGTGTTTTTTAGTCTGTTTTCACAAGAAACAAGAGTTTTACAAAGTTCATAGGGACAAAGCAGGTACAGTCTTTCAGGGGGCTCGGTAGTCGCAGAGACAGGGCAGCAGACACCTGGAGATGTCTGTCACACACCAAACTTCCTATCAGCTTCTCTAGAGGTCTTATTAGAAGGCCAAAAGACCATAGAAGAGTGGGTCAGACCTTTATGGAGTAATGCAGTAGATGGAGAAGGCCGAAAAGACAGCTTGAGAACCAGAATCTGAGATGCTGTTTGATGAACTGAGGTGTGATAAAGGTTGATGATAGAACATAAATTCATGCTGCTGCACAGTGCTGTGCCACCAGTTTGAACTCATGTCCAGAAATGGTGACATAGCTTCTTCCAGAGCACTCAAAGAACCAATCCACTTTGATTCCTACTTACGCATTTTTTGCAAAAGTCCTTTTAGTTTTAAGGGTCCTGCCTTGTTAGTGCTGGTGAAGAGACAACACCATTTGTCCTCCCTGTTCACTTTGTGTTGCTCAGCATTTCTGAGAAATAGTTTTATGTCCACCTGAATTTGAGTAAGGGCACAACTGGTAGAAAACCTTCCTCTGGGACTTGCCACCCAATGTCTTGCATCGCTTCTTCCTAATGTCTTCTGAGGCATTCGAAGTATAAACTACACTTGTGGTGTTTATGAGGTTTATCTCACAATCTCATCTTAACAGAAGTCCTGCTTGACACTTCTCATCAGCTAGAAAAGGATTCACAACACTAATGTGCACCTCTCTCGGGAGGGTGTTCGCCTGATTTAATTTCAGGCTATGCACTGCATAATCCTTCTGGCTGAATGGATAATTTTTCCATCACAGGTACCCTGCATCTTAGGAGAGAATTAGAACACATCTCACATATTAACATCGTGATTTGTAGTGTAATTTTGTACCATGAAAAGGCCATTATTTGTCACATAAAGAAGAAGCATTTGCAGCTGGAAATGTTTAATTATTTCTTCTTGGAATGACCTGGTCATTCAGTGCCCCACATTAGCTTTGCCTTTTTGACAGAAGGAAATTAATAACATCAATAAGATACTAGCTTGTTAGATAATGAGCTCTCTAGATACCAGGTCTTTAGTTACATTCATCTTACAGTTCCTAGTCTAATATTTAAAGCTCACCAGTTGGCCTCACTTCAGTGTCTCAGTGTTTGTAAAAGATGGAACTTCAGAGTCTTAAAATGAGAGATGATAAGTGTATCTCTGTAGCTGTGTTAATAGCTCTCAGGCCATTTGCATGAGAATAAATGAAGGTTATGAAAACTTTCACAGACATGAACAAACTATGACTACAATGAGAATTTTAATATCCGATTTAAAACTCTTGGTTTAATGTGGTAGTGATTTGTGCATTCATTATTCTTTTGAAGAAGTGGGGCTATATGCAGATAAAGTAAGGCAGGTTTTAGCTTTAACTTCATCTAGTGAGCCCATTGTCTCTGATGTGGATGGGTTACTGTGTCTGTACTTACTACTGCCATTATAGTAATTACTGAGAATGTCCATCTCACAGTGCTACTGACCCCTCCCCTGTTCTTTCTTTTCAGGTCTGCAGTCTCATTCTCTCATTTCTTGTCTCTTTACAAAGTTGGCTAAAAGTCTTTGACCCTTTGGCATTTGATTCTTGTATCCTGGCATTTTTTTTTTATGCTAATCAGTGCACCACAAAAAATAAGATGGACAAGCATTAATGGGCAATCAAATGGTAACAAGTACAGTTCAGAGCATCTTCAGAACTGGAATCTTTGTTCTCCCCTTCCCTTTTCTTTTAAAGATATTTCCCTGCTGATTAATTGAAACTAAATCTAACTGGGTAAGTAAGTTCTCATGCAGCTAATGGCTGGAAATTGGCTTCAGACACATCATGCAGCCTGTAGAAACGGTGGTGACAATAACACAGGCCATTCCCAACACCACCAAGCCACCTGTGGCTCAGACCTCAACGTGAGTTCAGATTCATAGAATCATAGAATCATAGAATGGTCTGGGTTGGAAGGGACCCCAAGGATCATAGAGCTCCAACCCCCCTGCCACAGGCAGGGCCACCAACCTCCAGGCCTGGACCTACACAAGGTTGCCCAGGGCCCCATCCAACCTGGCCTTGAACACTTCCAGGGACGGGGCATCCACTACCTCTCTGGGCAGCCTGTTCCAGCACCTCACCACTCTTTCTGTAAAAAACTTCCCCCTAATATCTAATCTAAACCTTCCTTCCTTTAGTTTTAATCCATTCCCCCTTGTCCTGCCATTATCTGCCCTTTTAAAAAGTTGAATCCCCTCCTGCTTATAAGCTCCCTTCAGGTATTGGAAGGCTGCAATGAGGTCCCCCCTCAGCCTTCTCTTCTCCAGGCTGAACAAGCCCAGCTCCCTCAGCCTCTCTTTGTAGGGCAGGTGCTCCAGCCCTCTGATCATCCTTGTGGCCCTCCTCTGAACCCTCTCCAACAGTTCCACATCCCTCTTGTATTGGGGGCCCCAGATCTGGACACAGGACTCCAGATGGGGCCTCACGAGGGCAGAGTAGAGAGGGACAATCACCTCCCTGTCCCTGCTGGCCACCCCTCTTCTGATGGAGCCCAGGATCCCATTGGCCTTGTGAGCTGCAAGAGCACACTGCTGGCTCATGTTAAGTTTCTCATCCACAATCCCCAAGTCCTTCTCAGCAGGGCTACTCTCAAGAAGCTCTTCTCCCAGTCTGTATCTATGTCTGGGATTCTTCCGACCCAAGTGCAACACCTTACACTTGGCAGTGTTGAACCTCATTAGGTTCCCCCAAATGAAGCTGGAGAATGGACCTCTCCTGGCAGGGCTGGATAATCCCCCCCCTGCAAGCCCTTCTCTTGTCTACGGTATCACCACAGCCTAATCTTGAACCTTTTCTCCCCTCAAATTTTAACCCAAACTTCAGCACAGTTCCCAAATGTGCCATTCTCATAGATTTCATGATGCAATGTATACAGGAAGGCACGAGCCAAGTCTGTGCACTGCTGGTCACCTGCAGGTGACATCCAGCCTGATCAAATTTCAGGTATCTTTGTAAGAGAGGCAGCTGTGAATCTCCTAAACACAGGGGAATATTTTGAATCATTGTATCTATCCATCTGAACTTTGTGGGACAACAATGCTGCTAGCCCATGTGGTCCTTCATTTGGAAGGGACGATACAGCTCACGCCTATGCTGATAGTTGTTTCACCCTCAAGAAAGGATACATACTGGTGTAGTTGGAATCAAACTCTTCTTGGCAGTGGTACAGAATGGCCTCTTTATAGCTTGGGGGAGTTGAATCAGACATGAGAAAAATCTTCACTAAGAGAGTGATGCAGCCCTGAAATTCACTGCCCATCAGGGCTGAGACACCTCCATCCTTGGAGGTCTTTGAGACCTGGATAGACAAAACCACAGCTGAGCTGATCCAGTGCCAGTGCTCAGGGGCTGAAGTAGATGATCGCCAGGGGTTCCTTCATCATCACCATGCCTAGAGATGATTGCTGAAAAGGTGCTCATGTTTCCATAGCCACATGATTCTCCTCCCCTAGTGATTTATCCAGATCTTGTAAGAATCTGACTGGCTTGGACAAAAGCCACCCCTTTGGTATTTGTGTGCACAGTGCCTAGTGCAAGGGAGCCCTGACCCCTCACTAGAATCCCTATTTGTTTTGCAGTTGAAGTACCAATACTATGGCAGGTGAGCTCGAGGTTACACACTACATCCCACTAGCATTTTATTTTTCAAATGCTTTAACAGCCTTTCATTCCTCAGCTGCTCTGTCTTCACTGACAACTTTTTCCTTGAAGCAAAATCCACTGAGACAATTCTAACAGGCGCATCAGATATGAAAGTACAAAATACTAATGTTTTTATTTAAATTCCTGAGTGTCAATTTGCTTTTCCAGTAGGGTTCCAACAGTCAACTGCTCCTTTTTTCTTTTACTAGAGGAAGTTTTATACTCATTTGTATCAGAGAGAGGTGAGGCAAGTTTAATGCTGGGAGAGCAGCAACAGCCTGCAAAGACAGCGAAGTACAGATATCTGAACTTTTGCAACACTTAATAAATGGCCATTAAAAAATATTATCCGAGCTTCCAAAAAAATAGTGCTACCAGATATGATAGGATCTTTCCTAGGAAATATTTATGTAGTAAGATGGCCATCTCCAGCTCTCTATAACTCTGAGAGGCATCTGCAAGTGCCTCTTACCCAGAAGTGAGGTGCTGGGATCAGAGTAAGGCAGCAGCAGGGATGGGAAGCTGTGGTCGTCGTGTGACCCCTGCTGGGAGGAAATAAGTTATAATAAAATGTGGGAGAGGAAACGAGGTTTTCTGTTTGCAGTGATCGACACACTGTGACTGAATCAGTAAACTGCATAAGTAAATTAAATAACAACAGTGACAGTGGAAGAAATAAATAAATGTGGAACAGAAGACACAAATGAGTAGAAATTATTAATTAAAAACGCTCATTAACCGACAACTGCATTTTGTCAGAGAGGACTTCTGCACTAGTCTTGTCCTGATGCATGTCGCCTCATACATGTCCCCAAGAGCTGAACCCTCCTGTGACGTATGACGTGCTGACAACCTGCCTCCTTGTGCAGCTAAGCCCTGTGCCCAGCGAGCTCATCTTCCATCCCCAGTGACCAGGGCTCATGCAGGCTACCATCCAAGCTGCTCCACGGGTATGTCTGACGCACCACATGAAGGTCATGTGTAAGTGACAGGCTTAGACAAAGCTACTGGACTTTCCTAGTGGTTCTGTCACTGCTACTGGCCACTGCAAACCCAGGCTTTGGTGACACAGACCTGAGCACAGTCCAGAACTGACCCCTAATTCCCAGACTGATCATGCTGCAGTCAACAGTATGCTATATAATACTTTATTTCAACAGTCTGCAAATAAGACTGTCCAAGGATCTCATCAAAGACATCACTCCTCCTGTGAGTCCCAACAGCTGGAGTAGCAATTTGGATGCAGTAACTGCATTCAAAATAGAGCTAGCCCTCCGCTCAGTGAGCTGGAGAGGTTGTTTGGATTTACTTCTCATGGGTTTCTCAGCTTCTACATCTGCACTTTAAGGCTATAGACCCTGAACACGCGCTTGCTATTAGCGAACAGTGGGCCCTTCAGAAAGATGGCAGTGGAGAATGACTCCTATAACAAACACAAATGTATGTATGGAAAATGCTGGTCATCAACAGCAAGCTAAGGGTTTGGGAAGCAATGTATCATTCATTTCTATTTGATTGTTTGTTGATAGCTGTTGAATACTCTTCTGATGCACCACTCACAGACTAAATACTTCTTTGTATTAAAGAAAGGGTCAATACTCTGTAGGTTCATGGGCTTGCAGGCTACAATTATTAATGACTATCTCCAGTGTAACTTTTGGCACTGAAGTTCCTAAATATTTTAGCAAACAAAACACACACAAGCAGAACGTGTTTAACTTCTATCAAAACTAGTAGGGAAGTTGAATTCAGGACAGGTGTGGTTTGGCCACACATATCAGTTAAGACTACAGTAATTTTGTAGAACTATTTTAGAAAGGAAACATTAATTTCCTTATTTTTACAATTTTTTTACTAAAGAAATGATTATTCTCAAACTGGACTATCCCAGAATAATAAATGCACAGGCGAAAATGATATGGGCATTGGTGGGCAGAAAGAAATGAACAGCTGAGGTCATCCAGACAAAACCCTACCCCAACACAAGGAGCATTCCAAGTTCTCCCACTTGATGCTGTGGTGGGGTCACAACCAGCGTACAACACAGACACAGGTGACCATAAAAGCACAGTGACAGGAATCAGCCAACTGTGGTTTCTTTTGTCTCTTTTCACACCTCACACATTATGCTTTTACCAATGCCTCAACCCTTTTAGCTGTTTCTGCTGGTTTTAGCACTTTTCCTATCACAACATTTCACGTTGCCATTCCAAATCAATTCCACTCTAAGCCGGGTTCTCTCCTTTTCTGACCTTTTCAGAATGAATTAAGATGAACACAAGCAGGTATACTGCTCTGGGAAAGGGTGCCCCCCTGTACAGCTGATCAGCAATAGCAGCAGTACATTGAATTCAGACTTGAAAGGAAAAAAGTCAATTTAAATTCATTTTCATGTATACTATGTTTGCAAAACACTTTAGTTCAGTTTTCAAAGATAAAATAAAGAGAGAGTAAGTACGCGCTATGGCAGCTCTCATTATCCTTTCTCTCTAAAAAATACAAGCTGGAAGTTGCACAGAAACAACCATCAGAGGGTGCATATACACCATCAGTCTGGCTGGATCCCTATTTCAGCCTTAGATCCTGGTACCACAGCTGCCCATGCTGCGTTCATACCAGCTCTGGAAAACCAAGCTCCCACCAAGCTCCACCCGCTCTCCCTGAGGATTCAGCCCCAGCCTAAAGGATGTGGGCCAGGCCTCATTAAACAGGCTGAAGGAGGAGGGCTTCCAGCTCACAAAAATTGCATAGATATATCCTAGAAGAGGAGGCCTTACCCTTAACATTTATAGATTTATTTAAATGTGAACTATGTTTCCATCTCTGTTGATAGATGTTTCGAGATAAGAACAGACTTGCAAGGTATAAGGCTTTTTTTTTGTTTGTTTGCTTGCTGCTACAAATCCCAGGGGAAAAAAAGAATCAGACAAGAAGGATTTAAAATATAAATGTAGTTATAATTTAAATTGCTGCAGTACCAATTTAAGGAAGCCTTTTTATTCAGACAAACACTGCAAGTCTCATTTAAGGTAGCAGACTTGAGGATATATTTAAATTATTGCATAAATCAGGAAAATAAAAGATTAATATTTATAAACTATTTGTACACTAATAATATTTATATACTATATTCCAAGACTGATGAGTGTCTCGTTGTTAATAGAAGAATCAACCCTGGAAACTTTGGGGTCAGCAGTTTCCACCTGTATATCAGTAGCACACACCATCCAGAATTTTATTAGACTATTTAAGGAAATTATAGACACATGTATGTTGTATATATATAGGTCTATGCATACATATAAACATACTAGCATATGAAAAAATAAGGAGACAGGTCTCTTGTGGTTGAAGATTTAAAGGGCTCTCTGCTTTCTTAAATGAACAGCTTAGTGATCTGATCTACTAACTGCTTACAGCATCAACCTAGTCTCAAGGTGTAGTGACAGCTACAGGCAGAATCTCTATGTAAAGGAAGGAAGAAGCCAAAGAAACCCAAAATAAAAATAAATAATCTCAAGATAAGGACTTGTGATTTCTTATGCCATCCTTACTGCTGTGCTGAACTGATTAGTAGCAAACTCCTGGTCATGTGGTTTTAGTGGGCTCTAAGCCAGTCCTGGATCTCACACACTGTCACATCCATCAGATACAGAGCCAGGAGCTACCACATATAGAAAACAGGAGACTCTGACCAAAATCTCCTAGGTTTTGCAGACTTAAGCATGCACCTGAGTCCAGACTGCAGGCAGGCATGTGCGTAAGAACAGGATACCTGGTCTGTGTGTCTGTTTGCAAGAAGGCATTGCTCACCCTTTCATAAAAAGCCAGGACCTACTTTTCTGTCCTGGTAGTGCCTGGAAGACCAGCCCGAGAGTCCACTTCTAACACTGTACTTCAGCACGTCACTTGCCAAAGCGCCCTAGATGCCTGACTGCCAACTGTTCTGAGCAGAGCTGAGGCTGGGAGAGATGTGTAGCACTCTCAGGATAAAAGTTCATCTGCAATTCCAGCACTTGTAGTTTTTAATCCTATGAACAAGGACCTTGTTTCATTCATTTTCCACACACACAAGCATGAAGCTTACGCTGGTCTCAGTGCAAGCAGCGGCAAGGAATTACTTCAACTTCATCACAGCCTAGAGCTCATGGCTGCAAAGTGAAAGGTTATAAATGAGTCATATTCAGATTTGTCCACACAATGGTCCAGATACCTCCCAATCATATGTTTCCATCCACAAATACCGAAAGCTGCTCTATTAAAATTGAACAGAAATTTAAAATCATATCAAGAAGCAATCAGCCAAAAGAAAATCAAGAGCTGATGCAAAAGTCAGAATGAGACATTTATGATTTTGTGGCTGTGGTAGTTTTCATGATCATTGATCTAGCCCTGACTGTGTTTCTATGGCTATTAAAGAAGAAACTGGAACTTGTTTTGTAGACTTCATTTAGAAAGTGTTTTGTCCAGCTACAAAAGATATAAAGTGGAAGTTCCCCTATCACATAAAATGAGATAGATAGAAATGTTCTCTTGGACAAGCTCAAGGACACTTGTGTGGATTTATTTCACAATCGTGTCTCACACAATTCAAAGAGGTTTACTCAGGTCAACAGGGAAGTAACATACCAAGTTTCATCTTCAGAATTTGGCTGCCTTTCATTTACAGCTGCAAGAAGACTGAAAAACCAATATTGTTATGCTAGAAGGGGAAATTACTTTTTCCACTCCCCTCTTAATTAAAAAAAAAAAAGTCATGTTTTAGTAAAGCAATCTGTCATTGGACTGAAGCCAAGACAGAATAACATACACTGAAAAGTAGCAATCTGATAACCTTTCACCCTCAGTGCCTATGGAAGTTCCATACTCTGAATTATCTTCTTTGAGCCCAGATCAGTACCACTTGTTGGACAACACTTGAAGATAGACTTGTTCTGAAGTGTTCTGCTGAACAGAGGTAGTTTCATAGCTTTAGCCTATGCACAGGCACCCACTACTTTACCTGCTTAATCACATCCACAGATCCATATCCACAGATTTGCTAAACATTCATAGATAGAGCAATGATTAAAAGTATATTCTGATCACTGGAGATGCCTCTTTAATAGTAAATATGAACTGTAGTAAATAATCATAATGAGATTAAAGAGATTAAAGAATCTGAATACGAAATCACAGAATTGTTGAGGTGGGAAGACACTGCCAAAGACGGTCTAATACAACCCCTGCTCAAAGCAGGGTCAACTAAAGCAAGTTGTTCTGGACCCTGATCCGGAAGGATTTGAATATATCCAAGGATGAAGACACCAGAATCTCCCAGAGCAACTTCTGCCAGCGTTAACCTTCACAGAAAAAAGTTTTTCGTGTGTTTAAACAGAGTTTACTGTATTTCAAGTTTTGACCATTGACTCTCACCCCATCACTAGACATTGCTACAGAGATTCTAGTACTGACTGCTTTACTCCCCACCCCAGATATTTATACACTTGAATAAGACCTCCTTGAGCACTCCAGGCAGAACAGTCCCAGCAACCTCAGCCTCCTATCAGACATGAGATGCTCCAGTACCTTAACCATTTCAGTGGCCCTTCACTGGACTCATTACACTAAGTCCATGACTTCCTTTAACCAGGAGCCCAGAACTGGACACATAACTCTAGATGTGTTTCACCAGTGTCAAGTAGAGGGGGAGAATCACCTCCCTAAAACTTCTGTCAATGCCCTTCCCTGTGTGGCCCAGGATGCCAGAACTATTGTGCAATTTTCTAATACTTAGAGTATTGGCATCCTACAGAAACTGTTCATAAAAAAGCCTTCACCTGCACTTGACTTTTTATACAGGAAACCTAACTGTTTATATACACAAGAGTTATGTAATGGAATCCAAATAAAGGAAGACCTCTGCTCAAGAATGTATGGCTTAAAGAAAAATCCAGTCTCCTCAACAAAAATCCTTTGTCTAAGGGCAACTGGGAAAACACAGAAGACCTGGTTATCTTCAGACAACAGTATCTCATAAAAATCAAACATGACAACCTAAGCTATTTCTAGTACCTAAGATTATACAACAGTTTCCTCTGTATTTCTGAAGTTGTTTGAGCTAGATAAAACAAATACATTTAATCTGTTGAAATAAAATAATAACACTGTTAATCTGATTGGGGGCCCCAAACTGGATGCAGATATGGTGCAGCAAGCACTAAGTGAAAGGAATAATTGCTTCCTGTGATACACAGCAATGCTTTCTGTGTGCTTCCTTGGGTATCGCTACTGCAATTTGCAATGGGGAAATACTTTAACAGAGACTGTAAAAAACTCTGTCCTTACAGCTTTTCAAGACCTGACTGAACTAAGTCCTGACAAACGTGGTCATATCAGATAACTGACTGTGTTTTGAGCAAATGGCTGGACTGACAACCCCCCAAGATTTCTTGCAACCTGAATAATTCCATGATTTGATGGTTCACAGGACTGTATTTCTTCTCTTAAGATATTTACAGTGTTTGGAGACCTGAAAGGCTATGCATTCCCATATTGACAATAGGTTCTTTCTGCAGCTTTGTTGTACATTTCTTACTTTATCTGTAACTGTTGCAATGAAAGGAGCAAGAAATAGTCTCATTTGAAAGTGGAAATGCACTCAGAAAATTCACTGATGTTACTTACATATAAATAATTTCTTCTTTTCCTCACAAGTGTCAACAAAAGGTGAATAATTTCTTGTATGACCACCTGAGGACATTTTCAATCCTTGCAGCCTGCCAAAATGGGAGATGGGAAAATATATCAGAGCCATACCCTATACATTCTGTATGTCCTCTGTGTGTCCCCTTCCCTTTATATTTCTTTTTTTTTTTTTGATACTCAAAGAATTTGAAATTTCCCTGCCTCCCCAAAGTAAGTTAGATATGGAATAGTTCCAGAAAGAGCTTTAGCTCTTTAGCTTAAAACACATCTGCTTCCTTGAATATGCTTGCTTTTTAGATAATAATTTCACAAAGAATTTCACATTATACTAAAGATTTTATGAGGAAAACACAACTGAAAAGTTTTTAACAATTGGGAGGAATAGGAAGTTATTCTCTATGGAGAAGAAGGTGTTACAGGATAAGAAAAGCTTTTATAATGCAATCTAAATCCAAACAACATCCACTTCACTTCAAATTTCACTTCAGTCTTTCCTCCCAAGTGTTTTGCAGAGCTTTACAAACAGAAAAACAAGTTTAGTACAGAGTAACCTTGGAAAAACCTCCAGGACTTCAGTTTGGTATGGAAATACCATCGCTGCTTTAATCAGCTTTTTGACTAAATCTGCCAAAAGCAAAACTTACAAATAACTTTCCCCTAAAATTCTCCATTAAGAAATAAGTTTTATAATTGAAATAATTTAGATAAGGAAGAAAAAGTATTCAAGAAAATCTGGCCTGCCAAAACTGGAGGAAAATTGAAGGATCTTCATAGAACCATAGAGCCATAGAATCATTAAGGTTGGAAAAGACCTCAAAGATCATCTAGTCCAACCATCCCTCTACCACCTATATTACTAAACCATGTCCCTAAGTACTTCACCCAACCTTTCCTTAAACACTCCAAAGGACAGTGACACTACCACCTCCTTGGGCAATCCATTCCAAGGCCTAACCACTCTTTCTGAGAAGAAATTTCTTCTAGTTTCTAACCTGAACTTCCCATGGCACAACTTGTATTCATTCTCTCCTGTTATTGATTCTCAGCTCACCACAACCTCTTTTCAGATAGTTGTAGAGAGCTGTAAGGTGTCTCCTGTCCCTCCTCCTCTCCAGACTAAACAGTCCCAGTTCTCAGCCACTCCTCATAAAATGTGTTCCAGACCCTTCACCAGCCTTGTTGCCCTTCACTGGACACGCTCCAGGGCCTCAATGTCTTTCTTGTAGTGAGGGGCCCAAAACTGAACACAGTGTTCAAGGTGCAGCCTCACCAGAGCTGAGTACAGGGGGATGATCACCTCCCCGGTCCTGCTGACTATGCTATTCCTGATGCAAACCAGGATGCCATTGGCCTTCTTGGCCACCTGGGCACACTGCTGGCTCGAGTTCAGGTGAGTGGCAACCAACACTTCCCAGATCCTTTTTCTCTGTACAGTTTTCCAGCCACCCTGCCCCAAGTCTGCAGTGTTGCCTGGGTTTGTTATGATCAAAGTGCAGGACCCAGCACTTAGCCGAAGCTCCCATCAGCCTCTGCCCATCGATCCAACCTGTCCAGCTCCCTCTGGAGGGTCTTGCTACCTTCTGGCAGACCAACACTTCCCCCCAACGTGGTGTCATCTGCAAACTTACTGAGGGTGCGCTCAATTCCCTCATCAAAATCATCAATAAAAATACTCAAAAGGATGGGCCCCAGTACCAATCCCTGGGGAACACCACTTGTGACCAGTCACCAGTTGGATTTAACTCCATTCACCACCACTCTCTGGGCCTGGCCATTCAGAGAGTTTTTAGCCCAGCAAAGAGTGTACCTGTCTAAGCCATGGGCTGTCAGCTTCTCCAGGAGAATGCTGCGGAAGACTGTGTCAAAGGCTTTGATGAAGTCATTGGAGATGAGGTTAGTCAGGCTGGACTTGCCTTTCATGAACCCAATCTTTTTTTCCCTTTGCTGTGTATTCACACACACACACACAGAGTACGGACCCTCTATTCTAACCTCCAGCACCACAGCTCTCTTCATTCTCCTCTTATACTCTTTTCCCCAGCAGACAAGAACCGAAGCCTTGCAATTCCTATTTGCTTCCATTCCCAGTCATTCCTCCCCAATTGTTACTAATCAAAGTAACCACCTTTTTCTCAGAAAAAAAAAAGACTGTGTCCACATGGTCCTTTTTCATCAGCTTAACTACACCTATTATAAAAGACAAATAACACTATACCTTTTTTTTTCACAATCATCTCTGAAAATTGCAGTTAGAAGCAGACAGGTAAAGCCACGTTGAACTCTGTATATATTTCCACTGTTTAAGCCAATAACCTACATTAGCTTTTATGATCTTCATTACAACAGCAAGGTTCCTCTCCTAATAGTCTGAAGCAATGGAAGTGACACTGAGCACAGTGCTCACTAGCTGCAGCATTACAGGCAGACAAAAGAATATCATATGTATCACTTAGCCTTATGACAGGTTTATCAGTGGACAGATAACCTCAGACAAGTTGCATTTACCTCCTGGCATGTCACTGTCAGGCCTCTGACCAAGGGAAACCATGCAACGTCGAAGGAAAATGGCTTCTATCACATCCACTCCTTGCTAGGCAAGGAGAGATTCAGTCTTGTATGCCTCCTCAGAGGTATCAACCTTATTTCTGAGTATGGGGGTATGCCAGCCACTCTGCAAGACCCCCTGTGTTCATTTGGCAGCTCTGTGTGTGTGTGTGTTAGTGTTTATACCACAGTGTCCATGCGTACAACCCACAGCCAAGGCAGCCTGAGAAGGTTGTCTGTCCAAGAAGACAACCAAAGAGCAAAAATGTATTTACAGAACAAAATCTTCCTCATTAATCTGTGTTTGCACAAGGGGCTCAGCAGGGACAATTCTCCATATCACCTTTTGCTGAAGTTTATGAGGCAGAGTCATCACCCTGACATCCTGCCCCAGGCCTTGGTACAACAGTTCATGTCGGTGCCTGGGGGCACCAGTGGGCCTACGGGCCTAAGGCCTTTCCTGAGTAGAAGTGGGAGAAGCTGGCTCAGGTCCCAAACTCCCAGTTTTCCTGTGACAAAGATTAGGAGGGCGAACAGCTCCAAATACTTAACAAACAGGAGCAAACAGGCCCCACAGGGGAAATGCAAAGAAGTTGGTTTTAAATGCAGTTTTTAAAAGCAGTTTGCAAAGCCCCTCTCTTCTTATTTATTTATATCCAGAATGGCAAGGACCAAGGATTGAAAGAGAGAAGTGTCATCAGGAAGTGACTGGAGACCAATAAATATTCTGCATTAGAAAGCAAACAAGCCAAAACAAGGTGCTTTTTGCTCTGTGAATATTCCCTGTAGGTCTCATTAACTGTCAGAAATTAAACAAAGATATAAACATTTTCCATCGTGGCTCTGGCTGCTGGGAGCATTCACATTGATGTCACCGTTTCTGAAGTGATTCAGAGCAACTTGCAGGCAGCAGTCAAAGGAACCTTCCACTGACAGTAATACCATCTGCTGTCATTTTACATTTTAATTATGTTCCCTGTGCTGCAGCAGTGCTCAGCCTGTGTGACCTTCCTGGTACCGAAGTGTCAGACAGAAAAGCCCAGACTTGGCTTTTATGTTTGTTTTTGATGAGTTCTCACAGCGACCTTGCTCACCCTGGGGAGAAATGGGCCAAAGGTTGGGTTTTGATGTTACTGCTCTTTAAACTCCACCTCTGCTAGCAGCTTTGGGAACCCTCAGGTAGGCAGGCATTGTTTTTATCTCAGCTTTTCTGGAACTGGGGTACGAGGGGAGTTACTCTGGATCACCTCTTTTATTTCATATTCCATGCCTCTGAGACACAGAAACTCAAAAACACATCAGTGCCTTACGTAGACCAAATAAACAGCCCGGCAGTCCAAGAGGTGCTCAAACATTTTTAAAAATCCAGATGAACTACAAAGGGTGAACACACAGAGGTCAAGTTGAACACAATTACAAGTACAGGAACCCATCCTCTGATAAATTAAGCCCCCCTGCACTTACAAAAGGAATGCCCTGAATAAAATTACAGGGCTACGTGCCCAGCTAAGAAACACCTCAATAACTATGATCTTCATAGTATTCAGCCCTTCCACTTCTCACTGAACCTGGCATTACAGCTCCATAGGGAAGCCAACCATTAATAATTTTCATCAGTAAAAAGAGAACAGCAGGATGAGGAATGATAATCTAGGGCACAGTGTCACTGGATAAGATGAAACCAAACAAGTTAATTGCTGACTTGCCATTTCTCAACTTGTTTCAAAAAGCAGGAGCATCAGTGATCTGTGCTTTTTTAAAAGGAAATAAAATGTATACATTGAATTACATGAGTGTAGCACTAGCCCAATTAATATGCTATCCCTGCTATATATCATTCCACGTATTATAAGCAACAGAAAAAACATTACCTTTCTGAAAAAAATATAATTCAGCCTATCAGAATGAAACTCAAAGTATGTATTAAACAGGACAAAAGCTGACTCTAGAAAGGTCTGCTCTTCTCTTGATGTGGGCACCATGCTCTCATCACTCCTAAGAAGGCCTGGGTCCCTCTGATAGCTTGGCTTACCTTTGCATTTACTGGTGCATGTAAGTCAACATTAGTAATCATTCTGTGAAAGAACAATTTAACAAACTTTGTGTAATTGGCTTTAAGCTTGAAAGAGGGTACAGCTGCAAGCAGGAGTTTAGAGCAAATACCAAAGGAAAATAGCAAATTTGCCTACAATCTCCTTCAGCTCCCAAGGGATTGGTCTTGATTTTGCAGCAATGAAGAAGTGAGCAGTGAGAATTTTTTAACACTTTATAGAAGTTTGCAGCACAATTTTGTTTTCAGAACGAAAGCCAGAGCTTTACAACGCCACATTCTACTATGGCTTTATAAATAATAGAACTCTAAAAGTCCTATAAGCACCACTGTAAAATATTTCTGAGTGATTTCTTTCAGAACTGAACCTAATTGGATATGCCAGATGTCCTCTCAGCATTTTCTCCAGCTCAATTTAAACAGGTAAGAAAAAAACCCCAACCTGTGGTCAGCAGCTCAAAGCAAATTGAATAGGATTACTGCAGATGAAAACACGGTTGCTCTTTTTGTTGCACTAACTATTATATAGAAAAAGACCTTGGAGTCAAGCAGGAAATCCAGTGTTTTGGCTGGAAGAAATCCAGGCATGTGGAGCTTACCTATGTATCATTTATGTAAGTAGTCCATTCTTACTGCCCAGCTTTCTTACACTAAACAGATGAGGTTTAAAATGAGTTTTAAGAAACCACTGCCTCTGAGGAAGGAACCCATCAGTAACCTCACTCAATATGGCTGCTCCCCCGTTCTCACCACATGTAGTTTCATGAGAAAGATTGTTCAAGGATCCTTTCTAATCCATTAAGTAGTGACAGGATGTTGGTAGGAAAAGTCAGGCCTCAGTCATGCAATTTATTATGTATGTAGTTCTGGCAGTGGAAAAAGCAGTCTGGGTAGAAATAGAAAGCAGCAGTATACATGCACAGGTATATGAAGATACTGGCCTGAGGCAATTCTAAATATGTGTTTAGTGACTACAGAAGTCCAGCATAACCTACATAAATAAGACATGAGGTTACTGGAACACTGAATAATGATAGGGCTAGTTACTGAGCTTCCCTCTGTAGCAAGTGGAGAGGAAGAAATCAAAAGCGATGTTTCTGCAGGACAACATGCATGTTTTTGGCTGGGAAGATAGTCATCTAGCTCCCCAAACTCCATACAGTGCATACAAGCAACAGACTTGGACGTCATGCGAAGGTTTAATTACGCGTGATAAATCTAAGCCTAACTTTCGTTAATGCCTTCAAGATCCCTTTCAAACTTTCGATAGCTAATTAATGAATGGCTAAAGATCTCTCTCCATCTTCTTACAGACTTCAGACTGGGATGGGAAACCATCCTTCACCTACCTGAACAGGATGAAGAAATGGGCTGTCTGGAATCTCATTAACTTCAACAGGACGAAATGCAAGGTCTTGCATCTGGGGTAGAGCAACCCCATGCACCATTGCAGGCTGGGGGCCAACAGCCTGGGCAGCAGCTCTGTGCCAGCACTGTGCTCTGGTGGCAAAGGAGGCCAACCACAACCCTGGCTTTATCAGCAAGTAGCCAGCAGGTTCAAGGAAGTGATGCTTCCCATATTCGTCATTCGTTAGATGGCACTGGAATATCGTGCCCAGAATTGTGCTGCCCAGTATGAGAAGGACATGGATGTCTTGTAGCAAGTCCAGTGGATATCACCAAGCTGGTCAGGGGCTGGAGCACTGGACATAGAAAAGGCTGAGACAGCTGAGTCTCCTCAGTCAACAGAAAAGATGTCTCAGGGGAAACGTCATTGCTGTCTACAAATACTTGACTGAAGACAGAGAGCAGATGGCGTCAAACTTCTCAGAGGTGCACAGTGATGAGAGACAACAGAAACAAGTTAGAACATGGGTGTAGGGGGTTGACCCTGGCTGGAGGCCAGATGCCCACCAAGGCACTCTATCAACTCTATCTACCACCCTCCTCAACTGGACAGGTGAGACAAAGATATAATGAAAGGTTCTCATGGATCAAGATAAGGGCAAAGAGATCGTTTAGCCATAACCATCAAGGAAAAACAGACTCATTGTAGGGAAATTAATTTATTTTATTACCAATGAATTCAGAGTAGGATAGTAAGAAATAAAAATAAATCTTGGAACACCTTCCCCCCACCTTTCCCTTCTTCCTGGGCTCAGCTCTGCTCCTGATTTTCTCTACTTCCTTCCCTTGTGCAGCACAGGAGACAGGGAATGGAGGCTATGGTCAGTTCATCACACCTTGCCTCTGCTGCTTCTTCATTCTCACTCTCTTCCCCTACTCCAACCTGGGTCCCACCCACAGTCCTTCAAAAACTTCTCCAACATGGGTCCTTCCCATGGGCTGCAGTTCTTTTCCAGCATTGCTCCTTTTCAGGACCGGACTGCTCCAGCATGCCCCCCCAACAGGGTCAGAAGTCCTGGCAGCAAACCTGCTTCAGCATGGGCAGGTTACCTGCAAGGGGTCCCAGCCTCCTTTGGGTGTATTCACCTACTCTGGTGTGGAGTCCTTCATGGGCTGGAGGTGGATATCTGCTTCACCATTAACACCCATGGGCTGCAGGGTGACAGCCTGCCTCACCTTGGTCTTCTCCGCAGGCTGCAGGGGAATCTCTGCTCCAGCACCTAGAGTGCCTCCTCCCCCTCCTTCTTCACTGACTTCCAGAGACAACTCTGGCATGTCTGAAACATGTTGGAAAGGAAATACAAATGTGCAAGTGTTCTTCACAGCAGAGAAACACAAGACTTGTAGCAATGTGTCAGAGATAATCTGGACACAAGAATTTGCTTTTAAGCGAAGAAAATACACAATATCAGACAAGAATTTCTTCAGTTTCTGTCCCAGCACTAGACATAACAACTTTTTAATATGTTTTTAGAATTCAATAAAATAAAATTACAATAGAATGCTATCATAAGGTACCTATGATTCGGAATACTTCAAATGTTAACATATAAAACGGAACCAAAACAAAATTGTAAGTGATTGAAAAGTGAAATACAAACCTAAGACATGAGAAATAAAACAAATACAGTTTCTAGTCATAAAAAATGCATTCTCATTAAAAATTGGTGCCCTTCTTTTAAAGAGAGCCTATTAGAAAGGCCCTGAAATTAATAACATGACATGTTTTATACAATAGCACAACTGAGTTCTGCAACTTTCAGCGTGCAGCATGTTTTTGGCAAAGCAAAACCTGTAAAAAATGAGTTTAATAACACATACCTGTCACTTCTCTAAAAGATTACATTTCAGTAAATAAAAAGGTAAACATGCTAACATTTATGAAGGGGCCTCAGCACAAAGTGGACAGCCCTTTATCACATTTTGCTGACAAACTCTACTCAGTCATCCTGTTTTAAAACCATTATGTTGAAATACAGCATACCATTTCCTTTCAGATGGATGATGAAATGACTCTGTTTAACAGCCTTTTGTACTCTATCACGAAGCAGATCGTAATTCTCCTGCACATCTCTGAACAGGGGTAAATACGTAATTATATGTATGCAACAATTAAAGTACCATATCTGATAAAGAGATTAGAACAGATGTATTTCCTACCATAGCTGTTCTTTACCACTTTCTAAGCAACAGGGAAAGCAGCCTGCAGTCGTTGCAGAAGCTAAATGCCCAACTTTCACTATATTTCAGAGTATTCAGCATGCAAATTGCTTAGGAGCTCCAGAAAAATCCCCACCTGATTTTTTGGAAGCTCTGTCTTTCGTGGAAAACTGAACTGGAGGCAGGGTTTGGGATAGCTACCATGAAAGTGGCCCAGCTCCCAGTGACCCTTCTGTAACTGCACAGCATGTTGGCTGGAAGTGCTAAGAAGGGAGAAGAAACAATAAAAGCAATTTCAATAGAAAATTATTCAAATTAAAATAATAGAAAGCTGAAGCATCAAAAACCAATACCAAACACCCCCACCCCAAAAAAAACCCCAACCAAAGCCCTGTATTAATATTGTTTAATATATTGCTAATATTCCCCACGTTTATGTCCAGACATCCCTGAGATTAGTCCACTCAGATTTATATAAAAATTACAGAGTTGTGTGGTCCAGGAAAAAGGAGCATTGGAAGAAATAATATTTTCTTGGAGTACTCATCTCCAGAAACAGACAATGCATTCACAGGTTGGCACATGCTTCCTGCATCAAGCCTTGTGTGTGATGATAGCTGTGCAGTGCCAGCAGCGTGCATTGGTAGACTCTGTTTTCGTAACTGAAGACAGTTTAGAACTATAAGTGTTCTCACCACCTTCCTGTCACCAGATATGAGAAGCTTCTTTTTTTCATTTTTGGAGGTGGGGGTCTTTAATATTTCCTTCTCTCTGAACTGTCTGAGTACAGCCTGAAGATTGTGGCACAGCTAACAAAACGGATTAACCAAAACTATCCAATGTTTCAGCCATTCTGAAGAGCGTAATCTGCAACAGAAAAAGCTGGCTGAAACAGCAAGAAAAACACCGTATGATTCAAGCATGCCAACTTCTTCAGGCCCATGTTATCCCAATGTTTTCTGGCTGCAATGTTAGGCCTTTCTCCTAGGTGAATGCTACTGTTTTTAAAATACCCTTTTGACCAGGCTTTATGGAATATTGTTCTTTTTGCTGACATTTTGCTGTTTAAAAGCCTCCTCATGAA
Organism: Zapornia atra; assembly: GCA_013400835.1. Lineage (NCBI taxonomy): Eukaryota > Metazoa > Chordata > Aves > Gruiformes > Rallidae > Zapornia > Zapornia atra. The sequence goes on along the minus strand of VZTU01014958.1, from coordinate 17,993 downwards.
AGGCAGCCTTTCTGTCACATGCAGGGATGTAAAGAATTAAGTAGCAATTAATTGTAAAGATAAGCCTGGCAAGGTGGTGCTCTAGCACCTAAGGCAAAAGACAGGAAGGGAAACAAATGGAACTAATCTTACACAGAGTGAGTGCTTTTGTATTTCCAAATTTACTCTCACAATTCCAGCTGAACATGAGGAAAATCTTCTTTACTGTGAGGGTGGTAGAGCCCTGACACAGGCTGCCCAGAGAGGTTGTGGAGTCTCCTCTGGAGATGTTCAAAACCCACCTGGATGCTGTCCTGTGCAGCCTGCTCTAGCTGATCCTGCTTTAGCAAGCGGGTTGGACTCAGCGAGCTCCAGAGGGCACCTCCAATCCCCACCCTTCTGTGATTCTGTGAAACACAACCATTATAGAGGCTAAGACCGATTTTTCCTAACCATGGTAGAGATTTACAAAACCAGCAAAAAATACATCGAGTTTCTCATTAAGGAAAAAAAAAGAAGACACTAATCTGAAAATGCTTGACTCACTTGCTAAAAAGACTGACATGCTTTTTAGGGAAATCTAATTGTTACTTTACTGATAGTTATCAGGAGTACTAATGCGATGGGCTACAGGCTGAGCTGATACCAATGGGGTGCAGCTCCACTGACTTGACCATAACTATTTATGCTCAAAAACTTGGACCACATTCTTCTTATTATTTAAAAAAACATAAAGCTTTGAAACTCTCAGAACAGCAAGCCTTTCTGTAACTAGTATGTATGTCAGCTGAGCAACACTAAATAACAGCCCATGCTACCTTAATTATGCAAAATACAGTTCTGGGTACTGTGAGCTGAAAGTGTGAGTCATGATTACATAGGTCTTCATATAGGATGATGATGCTATGCATTGCTGACAAGCTTTGTATAAACCTTGCTCCTCACAAAGCGTTTTGCTTTAACTGTGAAAGTTTAACTGTTCACATCAACCGTTTGCACCAGGCAGTTCATTTCTTCATGGTACTGCCCTAAGAGTCATTCAAGGCAGAAATGGCACAGGTGCTTTACTCTGTATTATAATAATCTTGCCATTCCAGATGTCAGAGTCAATCATTCATGTGTACTCTGAGTGATTGCAACTGATTGACTCGGGTAGGGATTCTGAAAATGCGCTCAAGAGCTCAGTCAAAAATAGATTTTGATGATATGTTGCTGAGTTATAAAGTACTTTTCACAGCTTTCAGGATGCTGTGCAAATACCTTAGAATAACAGACATTCAAATCAACCATAAATACTCAAGCAATACTTACGTTTCACCCCACAGATATCTGTTGGTTTGGGCTGGGATAGAGTTAATTTTCTTCCCAGTAGCTGGTATGGGGCTATGGTTTGGATTTGTGCTGCAAACAGTGTTGATGACACAGGGACATTTTCATTACTTCTGAGCAGCGCTTACACAGAGTCAAAAATCTTTGCTGCTTCTCATTCTGATTCACCAGCCAGTGGGATGAAGGTGCACAAGAAGTTGGGAGGGGACACAGCTGGAACAGCTGACCCCAGGTGACCAAAGGAATATCCTATACCATATGGTATCATGCTCAGCATATACAGCTAGGGGAAGAAGAAGGAGGGGTGTTCAGAGTGATGGCATTTGTCTTCCCAAATCACCATTAGGTGTGATGGAGCCCTGCTTTCCTGGAGATGGCTGAACACCTGCCTGCCCGTGGGCAATGGGGAATGAATTCCTTGTTTTAGTTTGCTTTGCTTGCTTAGTTTTTCCTTCAGCTGTTAAACTGTCTTTATCTCAACCCAGAAGTCTTCTCACTTTTGCCTTTCTGATTGTCTCCCCCATCCCACCAGCAAGCAGCTGCACGGGAATCAGCTACTGGCTGGGGCAAAACCATGACAAGATATTAAGCTGATTCATTTGGAAAAGTAAATAAATTCAAAATTATCATTAGAAGAAAACCAAAATATTTAACCAGAATCCACTCTGACACTTCTTATACAACAGAATTTCTTAAGACTGATTTAAGTAACTTCAGTGCAGTATGAATTACTGTATGTATTAGGTAGATTTTGGTGGCTAATGCTGAAGGCAGAACAGGATCTTGGGAATAGCTGGTACGGGGCTCATCCCCATCCTCACTGGCACATTCTGGCTTAAGAGAATATGCTGCATTTCATCCACTCTGCACTTTTATACATATAATGTAAATCCTGGTCGAAGTCTAACACAAAATTCCTGCCTCCTCTCCAGCCACTCTGATGTGCATTCTCTTGTTGGAAAAAAGGCCTTGACAGGAAATAGACTGTACCATGTTAATCCGTAGGCTTCCTGAAAAATGTTTTTTGGATTTATGTTTTTGAATGAGATAATACAGATTTCCTCCTGTGGTTCTCAAAACAAATTTTGTTAGGATTAACAGCAGAGGCAGTTGTGGTGGTTTGACCTTGGCTGGAGGCCAGATGCCCACCAAAGCCACTCTATCACTCTGCTTTTCAGCTGGACAGGGGAGAAAATATCTATTGAGAGGCTTAGGAGTCGAGATAAGGACAGGGAGAGGTCATTCTGCAATCAGCATCATGGGCAAAACAGACTCAGCACAGAATCAAGGAAAGAAGCTCTCTAATTTATTACACTGCACTGCACACCCAGTCACACAAGAGTTGGGTAATAAGAAGTGTGACCAGATCTTAAAGCACCTCTCCCCACCCCTCCCTTCTTAGCAGACTTCACTTTAGTCATGATTTTGCTCCCTTCTTCCCCCTGCAGTGTTGTACAGGGAGG
>VZTU01014958.1:1091-15098 GCA_013400835.1 Zapornia atra | reverse complement strand
ACCTTCAGGCCCAGACTGCTCCAGCCTGGTCTCCCACAGTCTCCTGCGGCAAACCTGCTCTGGCATGGGCTGGTTTCTCCATGGGCTGCAGGTTTCGCTGCCAGGAGCTTGCTCCAATGTGGGCTTTCCATGGCATCACAGCATCCATCGGGTGTCTCCAAACTGTAGATGGGATCTCTGCTCCCCCTCATTATCCACAGGCTGCAAGGGGACACCCGCTTCACCATGGTCTTCTGGGGCTGCAGGGGAATCTCTCTCCCCAGCACCTGGAGCACCTCATTATTCTCCCCCCACCCCACCCCTGCTCCTTCTCTGTCTTTGGTGCCTGCACAGTTTCTTACATCTTCTCACTCCCTTCTCTGGTGGCAAAAGGCAGCTGCTTGTGTTCTTTTTCTCCTAAATGTGATTCCCAGAGGAGCTGTGACCATCGCTGATGGGCTCGGCCTTGGTCAGCAACGACTCCAGCCTTGAGCCGGCTGGTGTGTAGAGAGCTTCTGGCTGCTTCTTGCAGAAGCCACCCCTGAAGCCCTCCTTTTTCCACCAGAACCCAGCCACACAAAACTATGAAAGCACAGAATTTGCAAGAAGTACAGAGTGCAAAAGCCTTAGTAATGAAATACAGCAATGTACAGCAAAATTCCAGAGCACTAACAGTAGACATGTGAAGTGGGTGAAAGAATAAATCTCATAAAGCTTAACTGCAAACATTCTGTGTCTGGTCTTGTAGAAAATTATCTCTTCCCTTCTCCCTTTGGACCTTTGTCTAGCAGTACATGCTATGCAGGGCTTGCAATACAAAATACTGTACAAAGATCATGCTAAAACCACAGCTCCAATGAAACTCAAGAATTCTCACATTACCAAACTATGTGAAGCGAATCAAATGGAAAACAGGTTAAAACGAAATATTTCAGCACACTGATGGGTTCATACATTTCCTGACTGATGCTGAGAAATGTTGAATTGCAAATTCTATTCGTCTTCACATTTAGATCTGTTTATGGTTTCACTGTACATAAAGCTTTTCATAGGGAGAAAGAAATACTGCCACTGCATCTTTTAAGAGTTTAAATTTTGTATTGTAAGCATACATAAAACCAGAACAGATCACTGTGACATGGCTCTGAGATGCCTTATTGCATTAGAGTGTTAGAGTTTTGCAACCGAGGCCACACGGGCAGAGCTGTGTTTGTGTTAGGCTCCCTGGGGGCTCCGGGTTTGGTACCTAATTACCCAGTCTCAGTGAGATCAGGGACAAAACCAAAATGAAAAGTACAAGATAAACTGTAAGGCCTTTAGGCAGGTAAACTCCCATCTGAAGGTCCCTTCAGGTACAAGCACAATGCTAGATATCCATTGTTGTATATACACAAAGATTATAAAGTTTCTGCAGTATTTCTTCCTCCCTCCCCTCTTTCTTCCTTGGTAAGAGCATGCAAGCAACCCTTTATACTAGGAAAAGGCCTATTTTCAGTGTAGTCACATCAGGAAATAAAGGTTTTGGAGTTATGTTGTTTGTATTGTGGAGTGTATATGTTGGAGTATTTGGTGCTCCCTTTAAGGGACAGTTTTACTCTCCATTACACCCCAGAAATTCCTCTAGTAGGGGTGAGGAAGCAGGGAAGAGATGAGGAGAAACAAGCACTGGAAATTGTCTACTTCAGTTCTGCTGCACATAGAACTACTTGCTTCTTGTGTTTTCATTGACAGATGAACTTTTCAGACACAGTTTTCACCCTGAATGGGGTGACTCTTAATATTTGTGCCTTTGGAGAGCTGATTAGAACCACATAACTGGAGAAGTCCTTTTCCTGTGCCCCTTTGGGAACTGCATGACTAAGGCTGCCTTTGGACCACATCCCCAAGTTTCTCTCTCTGAGGGTTTCTGCACTTCCAAATCATCCTGAAGCTGCTATGTTCTCCAGAAATTAAGAGCTGAGGTCAAGCAAGAGTCACCACAGCACAAGTCAAAACAAGGCTATCCAGTACCCTAAATTGATTCCTGACATCTCAGGGAAACAAACTGATATGTGGAATTTGGGAGATAAGTGACTACATTTCTATGAGGCTGTGTCCCCAAAATCTGCCTGGAATGGCTTTTGATGTCCTACAAAAGCCTGAACCTCCCATAAGAGAATTATTCAAACTTCACATCACATTTGTGTACTTCTTACATAGCTTGTTTATTCAGTCAGTCACTAGTTTTAGGCAAAGTACAGTTCACTGAAGAAAGGAATATTCTTTGATCCTTTTATCGTCTCTCATGGTTCAAGCCCTCTGGGGTTTCCTCAAAAATACTATGTGACAACTGTACTATGTGCCACTTCACAACCTAGGCTTATCTCTCCTTGCGTGGTGTAAGTGTACTTAGCACAGTCCCTGGCAGTAATGCCTTTTTGTAATGCTTATCACTGATATGCCAGGGCTCTCTAGTCACAGCAGCACTTTATTCACAGCAGCTCTGCTGCTGCCAGCCACTGGCAGAGAGACCACACTCCAGGAGCAAGTGCTTCTTTCACTGTGAGGCAGCACAGAGAGAATTATTTCTTGATGGTTTGTATGACAGTTCTCTCTGCCTTGAGCCACCATTGTTGGACATCTGAGAGGGACCTCTATTTCTCTCTTTTGCAATTGCTTCTCTGTGAGTGGGTGCAGAGACAGAGATACTTCAGTGAAAAACACCAGCTACTTGCATGGCTGCGCCCATTCACTCCCAGCAAAGGGACCCCTGGGATGTCAGCACTGAGCAGGACACTAAAGATATTCTCATGACACTCTCCAGACAGTATGAAGAGGGGTTTCCCAGGCACACTATGCTTGTCAAGATTCCTGCTGAGCAAGGGCCAGACGGGCCTCTCCCTCCTCTGCCCCAGAAGGAGACCTGCCGGCTATGGCTAAGCAATGCAGTGCTGCAGGCTCTCCTGCTGTCACCTGGCATGCTACCTACAGCTGGTGGGTGGGTGATCTGTCCCCTCATATGGCACCATTCACCAGGTATGCTCATTGCATCCTGATCATACACAGAGGAAAAATGGGGGGAGGGGAGCGGGGGGCTTCAAATGCATGTTTCTGGACCACAAGAGACCTACACAACTAGTATCTTTAGATGGTCACTCAAAAGTAGTTCTCATTCCTCTGCTCTACAAGCACTACACCTCCCTCAGAAAAGCAGTTACAAATGAAACAAAATCATTGTAGTCCACATACAAACACATCTGTGCAGCTTTCCTGCCAATGCCAGGAACATGTGCATAGCAGCTCTCACACACCCCTGTGAACCCCCACTCAAAACCACAGGGGTTACTCAGTCCCTCTTCAGAGTACCATCCCAGGCAGTAATCCCCTGCCTGCAAGTAACAGATTTCTACAGAAAACACAGAAAGGCAAACAGGACAGTGTCAATATGGGAGAAGTTATATACTCCCTATGAAAAAGTGATAAATTATGCTCTCATCTTTACAGTAACTTTGACCCAGATCTTGCCTGTTGCAATGAAAGGAAATATCCTTTCAGCCCATCACCACTCCAGCCCATTTTCGCTCTCACTTATCTGCCCTTTTGACTCGGGTGCCATTAGCTTTGGTAAAGGAAAGCACTCAAATCAAGCCACCTCCACCTCCTGAGTTCAGCCTGGTCAGTGCTGTCCCTGCCCAGCCACACCGGCAGTGGCAGCGGGTGGGAGGAAAGACACATCTAGTGATGTGTATTGCATTATAAGGAACACAGGACTTGCTTACTGACTGCATGAGAGAGGTAAGCAATTAAACTGAAGCGACTGCTCTAGTAATTCCTTGTTATCCTAGCTCTGTCAAATGAAATGCAGGTGCTGACATCTGCCAATGAACACACATTCAGATATTATTTTTGCTAATATTTGCTAAAGAACATATATTCAAAAATATCCTGCAGCCACTATTAATTTATAGTTCTCAGATAAAGCATTCGTTTGTGGGGGAAGGTGCACATACAGGTATGTACATGATTTATCCATGGTGTATAAGTAAATACAAGATGCAAATGAACTACACTGTCCAGTTTAGTCATTGAGTTGGATTTGTCTCATTTCAGAAAAACTGAGAATTGTTAAGATTAGAACACAATTAACAATGGCAACAATTCAAAGTAGTAGCTAAGCCTTATGTGTGTCTTGAAAACACTGATGCCAAAGTGAGAATTTGATTGCTTTCAATTTAGAACTGGCTCCAACCCACCAGTCACTTCCACTCCAAGGAGATTAGCAGTCATCTGCATTGAAAAATCTCTTTAAAAAATGAAAAACAAATTTAAAATGTAGATTTAGATATAGATTTAGATTTATCCAAGGAGCAAAGTTGTACAAATAGGAGAAACCAGAGGTGACATCATGAAAATATGCAAAATACAGCAACATTCTGCTTTTCATAAAAAAATACAACAATGCTGTGCTAGCCAGCTAATTACCATTTCATTTTTTTCCTGAAGTGTTTTCCCACTCAGACTGTCCATTTATTCTTTTTAAGCCACAACTTCAAATCCATTCAATTATACAACTGCATTTGTAACACATATAGTAATGCAGTTGGCATTAAAAGGAAAATCATGTTCAGAACAAAAGTTTTAATTAGATCTAAATATAGCCTTATAGTGCCTCAAGTTATTTCAAAAGGCTTTTGAATCATCAAAGGTTAATTGTCAACATAACACTGACATGATTAAAGGGAATAAATATGTCATGTTGACCTGGTTCAGCAATAACCAAGTAAATCCTAAATGACTGCACTCACTTAAAAACAGCCTGTTGTTGAAAGTAGGTTCTTAAAACACTATGATGAAATTATCGCCTTCTGTCCCACAGATTATGGTAATGTCATTCTAGATAATTGAAATACTAAATATCTGAACAAGCTGTCAATATATGAAGGTATTGCACTGATTTAGCAAAGCACTTGCTAGCTTAGGAAATCCCACGGGTTTCAAGTTCTCTGAGGCATTTCCTTGACATGGGGACAAGTTACTCAAGCTGCTGCAGAGCTGAGCCCCAAAACTCTTGAGAGTGTTTAATTTGGATGTAGATGTTGTATCACTGACTTAACTGTTTTTTTCATAAAAATCCTGATACTGCTGAGTGACAAACTGCTGTTTCTAAATATTGACATTAGCAGCTGATTCTCTTCACAGAGAGGGAGGGCTTGGCAGTGCCAGACAGCAGGGATGTGATGGGTTTCAGGCTCTTGAACTGGCATCATACCACCTGCTGTGTCTAAACTGGACATCCAAAATGAGAAAATGTGACTGCAGGTACACATCTGACACCCCAATAATACCAGGATTGTCCTATGAAGGCGAGTGTTTCTCCCATTGTTGGGAGTGCTGGGTATTTCTTAAGCATGAAAGGCTGTCCTCTGGGTCCCCTTTGTCCAAGCAGAGGGGAAGAGGCACTTGAAGGTGGAATACATCCCCAACCAGAGTGAGGATCTCCTTCCCTGGCCTGCAAGGAGAACTTGGGAAAGAGACTAGACATTTCACTCGAGGGTTGCTAAAGTTAGCTGAGAAGATTGCTGCTTTTTGGGTCTAACTGTGTCTAATGTGACTCTTCTAACTCGTATTGTGGTGTCAGACCAGCATAATTGGCAGAGGCTCTCGGGAGTTCCTGGTGCTCCTCGCTGGCACTCAGGGACACAGCAGCACTCACCAAAGCAACTAACTGGCTCCTGCTGCCACCCCCACATCGGGGCTCAGGGCTCTGGGTTCCCATTTCTCCAGGGACCAAACAATGAGAAGAACTCCAGGTCTTCTTCAGAAATTCTGCATGGCTTCACAGCCAGTGTTTTTAGCTTGCTCCTGCACTAAAAATAGTGAGGCCATTGGGGTTTTTTTTAGGTTGTTTGGTTTTGCTTGTTTGCTTCTGCACTCAAACACTGCAGCAGGGAAGAGTTTTCATCCAACTTCAGCACATTTCTAAATTCCTAGAGCAGGGAGGCCCTGGCATATCTGAAAACACACTCCCTCTTTTCCAGCTTTTGCTGCAAGAGCAACCTAAAGCTTGCAAAGCAACTTTAACAGTACCAGGTGCAGCATGTCTGTCGTTGGGCTGTATCTGAATGTGCTATAGCTAGTGCCACTCTATGACCACTACAGACAGAACTGCAACTTTTGCTTATGCAGAAAATACAAAAGCACCAGAGCTTCTGAGAGAAAAAAGGTGAGAAGAAATTAAAAAGTAGCCACATGACACATAATTTAAAAAAAATCCCTGGCATCCACTGCTAAATGTAGGCCATCTCCTCCTGTCCAAGGAACATTCCTTCCTGTAAAAGGATTTTGATTATCTGCTTCTAAAGATGCATAGAATAGGGTAGAAGGGTTCCCCTAGAGATACTCCAAAAGACAGAATGGGAGTAAAACAGTCACTATGTGACTCACTTTGTGAGGAACCACAAGCTTAGATGGCTGGAGCTGCAGCTGATAACCTCTGGCAAAGCCCACTGCTGTCAGGGATGGCAAAGTTGCCTGAAGTGGTCCTGGCTGATGAGAAGCAGATTCTTCAGAGCAGGTAAGAGCCATCTGAGCAGGTACAACACCTCTCCCAATTCCACATCCTGCATTTTGCATTTGTCTTCTGGCAATTTGTCCAGCCCTCTCTTGAAACCATGTAAATTTTAAACACCTGACTACATTGTCCAATGTTCTAAAGATACCCAAGCAAAAGTAGTAGAAAAGGTCTAAGAACAAACTTCTTACACAAGCTATAGCCATGTATGAGTGACACACAAACCAAAATGCAGCCAAGGGCAGAAATGAATGCTTGCTGCAGTTTCACTTCAAGAACATTAACATATAATAACATTTCCTGAATTATGCCTTTGTTATGCTTTTGCTATGCTGTAATATGCAATGTGTCAAACTCCATGAGTAATTTGCTGAGAGTCCCTTGTAATAATGTTCCCAAAGAATTTTTGAACATCAGCTATTGCGAAATGTGTTAGAAATGTAAGTCAAGGGAAGAAGGTAATTTATAAGCAAGCGGCTTCCTCATTTCGTGCCACTCCATTTAACAGGGAAATGGGCATTTCAAAGACACAAAAGTGATCAGTAAAACCTTCCAGGAAGTATAAAAGGAAGAAATGGAAAGTGGTAAATTATGTTTAGACAGCACACAGAAACTGGGCAGCTTGCTCAGGCCTCTGATTTGTCTCCAAGAACAAATCAGAAAAAATATGTCCTATGGTGGCAGAGGGCAAGTGTATCTATTAATAAGAAAAAGGGAAACAAAGAGGCATGTAAGAGATGAAAGTGAGGAGATTAAAATACTTCATAGGAAGTGAAGAATTAGAGGCGATGTCTACTTTAGCAAGTACTTGGGTGTAAGAGAAGTGTCTCAGCATGGAGGCAATCAATGCTTGTCTTATACAGCTACACAAAGCTTTTACTTCAGATCAGATTTTATCCATCCCCCTGGCTGCTGACTGATGTTGTCCAAAGGATCATCATTGACTCAGACCCTTAGGTCTGTTAGGGGTTGGGGGGCACTTGATGCACAGCAGGAACACAGCTTCTGGTTTAATATTCATCAAAAGGATGAATATTAAGGGTTTGCAGACATCCAACTGCTCTACAAGCTAAATCCATCAGTGCACAGCTGGGGACAGCAGGCGTATTCACGGCATGGCTTCAATACTGTTTCAAAGCAAAGTATAACCAAGATGCAGCTATAGATCCCCCATAAGATGCTCCAGTGAATGTCAAGTAGTGTATGCTTGTCTTTAAATCAGGAGAATTAGTATGGAGCCATTGAAAAAATGGAGATTAAAATATAACATTTTGTGTGAACATCTGTCTTTTTTCATATTTTGTTACAAATGTAAAATATTAATGAAAAATAGGAGCTTTTAGGGAGAGGAGTAATACCTTCATATATTGACAGCTTGCTCAGCCCTGGAGAGAGGTTGTGCATTGCTAAGATGATGAACGAATAAAATACAAAAATCTCAAATTCTAAAGAGACCTTGCAGAATTTCAGTTTCCTTTTAGAGACAGCATTTCAAAGTCCAAATTTATGAGCTCCTTGTTCTTTTTGTATGAGTTTAGGATCAGATTGTATTATTAGGTTTCTGGTGTCCTGTTGCCCTTTGTATATACAGCTTTTGGTTGGTTTTATTTTTAGCTTATATTAATAACCTAAAAAAGTAGGAAAGCAGAAGTAGGAAAGATGCATCAGCAAGTGGAAGTCATCGCTTTCTGATTCATCTGTGATTCAGCATGGCCAAATATCCTGAGCAGCTGATGCCAAATCAAACAAGGCTGAGATAGAATGTGGAAAATAATGACAAAGCAGCAAGTCTTTGCTTCAATATTATTTTTCTCTTATCACTTACCATGTGAAAAATTAGGTGTTAATGAATTTTTCCACTTATTCCTGGTCAATGTATCATAACCTTTCATTCTGACTAATAGACTACACAAAGAGCATTGCTTACCATCATACTCTTGCATTAAGAGCATAGAAGCAGGGAAGACAATATTCAAGGAAACATTAAAATGTCAGTGCTCTAATCATCATGGATACTTCCTGCTGCTAAATAAACTGTGTGCAATAAAACAATTTTTAAAGTTTTCAATTCAAAGTTTTCAGTCAAAATTGTGAACAGCAATCAATTTTGGTTCTTTTTCTGAAAAAAAAAATCCTGAAAAGCAAAAAAGATTTTTTTTTAAATAAATGTTTCAGTAATCAAAAGGATCTTATTTAGGAAGCTTTCATGTAAAACTTCATGCAAATCCGTTATCTCAAGTGTCCTTGTTTTCCCTGCATCAGAATCCCAAGCATAATTGCATTTTCCAGTATGGCTTTCATGTGGGTACTCCCAGTGTGACCTCAAATAATCATCAAGGTGGAAGAAAACAAAACACTGGCTGGAGCTTTATTTGAATCAAGGAGCCAGACCTATGCAGAAAAGCGTGCCATGAGAAACCCAAACAACAGTTCCTATGGGTAATAGGAATTCCTGAGGTAATCCTACATCTTTTATTTTTAGGGGTTGTTTTTTAATTTCTGAATTTTCATCTAATCCCTCTGTAAGTAAAAAAAAAAAAAAGGGTATAGAATGATAGAAAACAAAGCTTAAGGTTCTCCAGAAGTCATTCAGTTCACAGTAGCAAGTAGACACACACCAATTCCAGAACAGTGAATCTATCACGTCTTCTAGTTTTCAGTGGTGTAGTTTCATAATGGAGGTTAAAAGAGACACAACAAATGGTGAAGTAAACAGCAAATGAACAGTATGAAAACTCTGCTGCACAATATCCATTTTCTTCGACAAACATTCCTTTCCTTGCTGTTGTGAGGGCAGTATCTTAAATTCTGGTAAATTCCAGAGCTACAAGATCTGTATTTGTTCGCACATATACTACATTACCTGTCAGTTGTGGATAGAAAGGAGAAGACATCTGCTGGGGGAATTGCCTCATGGTGGAGAAGAGGCAGTGGGCAATCTGCAGTAGGATGTGGCTATTCAACATTTGAATATTATCCTCTCTGTCATTTTTGATGGACGTTGGCCACTTCACTCAAGCTGAAGTTTGAAAGGTTTTGAGAAACACAGAGCTGCAATCTGTGAAAAAGATATATGCCTCCCTATGCTGGCAAAATATGTTTAAAAATAACCTTTGTTCACTTTTTAAAGAAATAGTAAATGCTTCTGGTACAGAAATTGTAATATCAAAGCCATTAAAAAAACTGCTGTACAGCATCCCCATTCTGAAGAAGACAAGACTTACTCAAGTGCTGCCAGCTGCATAATGCTGGGACAAAGTCAGTAAACAAGAAGTAATTGCCAAGCTGCAATATATGCAACAGCTGCCTACCCTCTGGGTGTCTTAGAGGGCCCAGGGGAGGGCAAAGAGGAGTGTGCTGTCATTTTTTTTCCATGATCTCAGAGATTTCTGTTCACCTCACTGGGCGTCTCAGCAGCTGAGTAATTTTTAGAAATCAGGTATTTCTAACTTGCCCATAAAACAGACCATAAAGAGAGGAGCAGAACTGAAATAGGTTTGAAAGAGAACAGTTCCTCCTCTCTGAAATCCTTGCTGCTACACACTTGTAGGGTTTGTTATTTTGGCTGCTTCTTTTCAAAAGCGTAAGACCTCAAGACGCTGTGAGCTTAGCTGTGCTGTCCTAGCGTCACTCATTCTGTGCTGACAGAACCACTGCTGTTCCTGAAGCTTCTAAGTCCTTCCTCCCTGAAAAAGAACCTTGGATGGGAAGCAGCTGGTTTAAGGGAAAAAAATTGTTAACCTGGCATAATCTGGCCCAGAACTAAAAAATGTTTTGAAGAAACAAATGTGCTATATAGATACTGCTTTCTCCTTCTATTGAAGGAGTAGGACTAGTGCAGAACTTCAGTAGGTTGTCTAAGGGCTCAAAGAGTTCCCATTAGCTGCTCAGCACATAATTCCCAGGACTGTCCCAGGGTAGGGACAGTTGGTAGGTGAATCCTGAAGGCTCCTTCCAATCCTCTTTGCCACACTAATGGTGAATCCTGAAGGCTCCTTCCAATCCTCTTTGCCACACTAATGGTAATCAAGTGTTCTCCACAGCAGAGTAGACCTGAAGATTTTGGTAATCTTCAGCAGATTGTTCTTCACTGTTTGACTGTCACCACATGTTAATGGTGCCACCATTAACATTACTTCAGAAATTGCCACTGTTCCAAAATTTTCATCTGCTCCTACGCCAGAACTCTAGAATGCTTCAGAAGCTCTCAGCAGAGGCGTCATTATCAACCCAGCAACATCACAGTGGCAACAGGAATTGGCATGCTCAATTAGTCTTAATGTACTGTATTTGCCTTCCTAATTCAATAGCCTTGCAACCCTTCCTGCAGCAGCTGTTAGCTGCAGCGAGGTCATCAGCTCTTTCATTAGTGCTGAACGGCACAGAGAACTGGCTGCACGCAGAGTCTACTCAGAAGACCCAGTTTCCTGAGCGTCACTAACGCTTATTGGTATAGATAGCACTGCTTTCCCACAGAGTCACTCTGCCCTTCAGTGGAATACATGACAGCTCTTCAAACTACACGTATTCCAACGATGGGCAATTCAGCAAAGGAAGGGCTATAGGCAAACAAATAAACAAGCAAAAATAAATAGGGAGTTTAATAGCATGTACCTTACTTTCACAGTAATAGTTAAAAAGAAGTCAGAGAAGATGTGTAAATCTGCAAAGTATCAAAGGGGCTGGTATGGATCACTCCTGAAACTTCTCATGAGCTTTGTTACAATTCAGTTGCTCATAAGGATTCTTGAAAGAAGTGCAGAATAAACATATTAGCTCAATTAAAGCATCACAGGCAGGCTATTCCAGAAGAAAATGTGTATCTTCTCTGGACAAACTGGATGTTGCCCATCTAAACTAGGTTTGCCATGGTTAGCTGGTAAGTTATTAATTATAATTACTTGATATGTAGACGTAGAAACATATATGGAACTAAAATAATGGTACAGTGGAAGTTCACAATTCTGATGCATCCACAGGTTTTAAACAAGATACTTTTATAGACCATTTGCTGAAATGCTCTATAGCAGAATAAGAAGAGAAAGCAAATGAATCAGCACAACTGATACTGCTGTGGTCATGGCTATCTGAGGCCATAGCTTTACTGGTGAAACCTGCATAAGGCAAGGCCTCCAGCAAAAGAATCACCCCAGCTGCTTGCCCATCCGCAGACTTTGAGGCACACTGTGGTGGTTTGATCCTGGCTGGAGGGCCAGATGCCCACCAAAGCTACTCTATCACTCCCCTTTTCAGCTGGACAGGGGAGAAAATATCTATTGAGAGGCTCAGGAGTCGAGATAAGGACAGGGAGAGATCATTCTGCAGTGTCATGGGCACAACAGACTCAGCACAGAAAAAGGAAAGAAACTCTCTAATTCATGACACTGCACTGCACACCCAGTGACACCAGAGTAGGGTAATGAGAAGTGCTACCAGATCTTAAAGCACCTCTCCCCACCCCTCCCTTCTTTGCAGACTTCACTTTAGTCATGGCTTCTCTCCCTTCTTCCCCCCCAAAGCATGCTTTCACCAGATCAGTTCCCAGTTTGGTTCACTGCAGCTGCATGAAAGGGAGGATCGCTGCTTTCAGCACATGTATGGTGCCTTGGTGTATACAACAAAAATGAAACAGCTCAGCTCTCTGAGGTTAGGTTGGCCACTTAGAGCCATGCTCTGTCTTCCTTACTTAAGCTGAGTAGTATCTGGGGAATAGTCAGGGCGAACCGACACGGAAGAAAATACTGGGTGACCTGCAAAGAGAAGTAGGCTATGGCCCACCTTTGTCCTTTTTCTCATTGAATTGGAATAGGAGCAGTTCCCTATTCTGTGGGGTTTCTGGAGGTTGCTGGTGTCTGTGGGGCATTCAGCATCTGAGGCAGCTTGTAAAATCATTGGCACCAGTGCACAATGAATGCAGCCAAGCTCGATGGCTTGATAAAGGGAAGCATGCAGGACAAACCTGAGTAGGTATTTGGATATTGTTAGAAAGAGGAACTCCACTACACCACAATCAACTTGAAAGAGATGCCTATTAATACTGGCTCCTGGGCATTCTTGATTGAGAGAGGGATCGTTATAATGATTGTCTGAAAACAAAGTAGATTTTTGTGCTTTAGCCAGGACAATTCACATCCCTAAGCATATATCCTGTGGTATAAGGATAGAGTTGAATGCAAATAGAGTTGAAATAGAGTTGAATTCTCCACTTAGTAAAAAGCAGAAGCACACACATCGCCACCACCAAACACCAAATTCTTTTTGAGTCAAAGTACCACTGATTTTTCTTTTTGTAACTAAGGAAAAAGACCCTCAGTCTCAGTAGATTACAAAATATAGCAGGAGTAGTTACTTATTCAGCATTCAAGAATACTCTGAGAGACACTTGAGCTCTGGATACAGTGACTCCCTAGTTGTTGTGTGCCATGTTTACTTGTCCCAGCTCCTTTACCTTGATTGCCCAAGGATTGACCAGAAAGGGTAGTAGTGAAAAAAAATCTACAAATTTCTGCTCTTGTGAATTATCTTTCTGTACTTCAAATAGGGGCAGCTGCTGATGATCCTATGAACACAAGTTGGCAGAATTCATAGAGGGGATGGTTAAATTATAGTGAGGTTGATGGTCTGAGAGACTTCCACTGGGAAACAAAACAAACAAACAAAAAAATAATTTTAGATTGAAATATTTGAATTGTAAAAAAGAAACACTTTCAGGGCTTGTTTTCTGCTAGAGTCTCAATGGAGAGCTAGAGAAATGCCATGTCTATGATATGACACATACCAAGGAACTCAGATCGATCAAGTAAAGTGAATGAGATCATTATTCAGACTGTTTGACATACCTGTTATGCAATTTGTTGATGTTTGATTAGAGTTAGCTGACATTCAATTAATCACACTATCCACAAGAAATACTGTCTGTGTGAATCACTCAACACCTCTGCTCTTATACCTAAATGCTGAATAAATCTTTCAGCAAAGGCATGAGAGACAAGATTTCTGTTCCTGATACTTCTAACATTAGAAAATTAAGCAGGAAGAAAGTCTGGGAAGTGCTGTTCATTCTCCAAACAAGACATCTATGGTTCTGCACTTTCTTATCTTGCTTTTTGTTTTTAGAGAACTGATAGACATTATACTCCCTTGCAGATCACCTGGTAGTGAAACAGTAGGTACCTGCTGACTTGCTGATCCAATGCCAGCTGAATCTGGATCGAGACCAGAGGACTACATTATTTTCTCTCTGCACAGCCACATAGGATAGTATTTGGCATAGCAACACTGAGTGAGACTAACCTTTCCAAAGTAATTCATACATCAATTCTTCCCAGCTATTTGATAAAAATCGTTTCCCTATGTTCAGATCAAGTTAAAGCCATGGAGTTTTACAAACCACTTAGTTTCCTTAATCTTGAATACATTTCAGGGAAGGGGAGGGAAGGGGAGGGAAGGGCAGGGCAGGGCAGGGCGGGGAAGGGGAA